>JABUQX010021840.1:60000-103601 GCA_015478945.1 Trachelipus rathkii
ACACTATTATAGTCTTACGTTAGGAAAGGACCAATAGTTTCTATGAAAGCTCTAATGATGAAAAAATTTTCCTAAGTCAATTACTCTTACCCTTTATTCCTAAATTGTTTATTCTGTCTTCTGCGTTCCATCCTCCTCCGCGCGTCTTCGGGATTCTCACAGAAGGGTTCGAATGAAGGTCTTGTAGAATTCCTCTCACCTTGTTGATGATTGTCAGCCCGTAGCGGAGATCATGATCATTCATCTCTGAAATATTTGGGTTATCTTCTCTAAAGGATACATTTCTTCGGGGACCTCCTCTGCCCCTATTGGAATTTGTAAAGGGAGAGTGTCTGGGATGAGTTCCATTCATCCTCTCTGTCAGCATAAACCCGCCTTTGTGAGGCATTTGCTCTGAAATTGGTAAAAATATAGTAATACCAGACGTGAAGACATGAGAACTAATAGTCAATAGTTAGGGTATGCTATAGAAAATTTTAGTAGGGAGGATGAAAAAAAAAGAGCACCGATGCTGTAAGGCAATAACAATTGAATATTAACAAAGCAACGAAAGTATGACCAGAGGAAAGATATTGATGTCAGTTTGAAGGATGAAAAAGCGATTAACAGAAATATATTTCTTGTGGTCATATCGAGTCGTTAAATAAAATTCACTTATTCGCTCTGGATGATATTGATGGCTGAATAAGAGAAAGAGATATACCCTCTTTTTCAAATGAAATTTTAGTAAGGAGTGTCATCTAAATATTACCTTTTAAATTTATTTTGCCCTGACTAATTGAAAGGAATTACCACCCTCAGAATACTGAGATTTGTCTTTTCCTATTGCTGAAAAACTTTCTTCGCCCCGTTCTACCATCTGTCCTTGGATGTGGAACTCCGACTCTTCTTGATGCGTTTCTTCGTCATCTTCCTCTTCGTCAACGAAATTTAAGGATGGGGTGTTGAGGGCACCACGACCCCAAATGGTTGGTATCATAAAAATAATATAATAATAATGAATAATAATAATGAACTATTATGACAGTAATAATTGAGGGGATGAGAGTCGGACAGATTCGCAAGTATATTCCGAGGGTAGGTGCCTGATTTCTATTCCAGAGAAGATGTTCCAGTCAAAAGGAGTGACCGATGTCCGTATTTTCGGATTCACTAGTGATTCCAATATATCATTTTAGATAAGTATATAATATATAGAAAGGTGGAGGAGTAATTGATGAGAAATATAGAAAGAGTTGAGACATAGTAAAATATAATAGTTTAAACAATATATATTATGGAAATAAGAGTACGTGAGTGTTAGAATTTGAAGCCATATTGATAGAGTAAAGCAGATATAGGGTGTAAATGATATATAGGTAATAACAATTATAATAATAGGATAAAACGGTAAACCCAAAGCGGTATAAGGGCCACAAAAGGTAATAGTAGAAAATGACTCAGGTAGTGGGGTGAGTAATAGTAGAAGCCCTATAATAAGATAAGGTAGAAAAGGGTAAATGAAAATTATATGTATGCAGTAAATAATTAGAGTGAAGGTAAAGTAAACGTGATAAATAATAATCTATAGTTGATAACAAGGGTAAGCAATCCGCATGAGTCCCGACATCCGCATCGCGCTTTGCCTGCGGTGGGGGATGTTTGAGTCAACTCTATTTATTCTTTAAATTTATTATTTATAAAAGTAAAGAAAAATAAGACTGTAAGGATGAATCACTTAATAAAGGAAAATGAATAATAAGAGAAATATGGATGAAGAGCGTCCCAGATAGAGCAAAAGGTTCGAAGAAAACGGGCCTATTGAAGGAGATTCCATATGGCGTGTAATATAATGAGTGCAAAGAGATGAACATTTAGCAAAGCGTGCTCCAAGGTAAGGAAGTAGCCAGCCCCTCTAAAATATATGTGATAGAGAAGAGAAAGAAAAGATGTAGTTTGCATGGCAATTAGAGCGCGTAAAGTTGGCTCTTCCTCTCAACGGCCAGATTTGTGATTCGAAGAAGATATACAGTAGCGTTAACTTGAGGTTTCAATTGCCGTTGAACGAAGAGTGGTATAAGTCAGTAGGATTAATAAATACTAAAAACAGGGTAAGACTCCACTTGGGAGTTACCATTTGAAGAAGGAAAACTAGTCAAGAGAAGGATAGGACTGCATCCGCACATCGTAGCAGCTACGTGTGTCTCATGTAGGATGAGATGCCCCTGTACTACCATATAATGTCTGGCAGGACGGGCATAAAAGCACCCGTGCGAAAGACATTATAACTCGAAAGCCACTCCAGACCATGTCAGACCCCTCCGAAATGATTGGCGGTATTAAGGAAGTAGATTATGAGAACGATTATGACATATAGAATGCTAAGAGGCTCAGGAGAAAAAAAACTCGTTTGGTTTCTGGTGGGAGAATTGTAGGGGATTGACCTGCTAAAACCTACTATTGCAACTTACTTGTATCCCCGTATAAGATATAAGAAGACAAAGTTTTTATGATGGAATGTAAACAATAATTAAAACTTCAAATCCGAAACAGTCCTATTAAATTCCGCTCACCACTTTAAAAAGAAAAAAAGAATCTATAAACCAACACCTTATACAAGTAAATAAACAGATTCCTTCACTGGAAGAATTGCTACAGTCCCAGTAGGGTTGATTGAAGAAACGAGGCACAGCAGGAGGAATAATACCAAGTAAGAGATGTAATGGGCAGGAGAGGGAGGTTGAAAAAAACTGATAACACCGGAGAGAAAGAAACGATTAAGAATATCGAAATATGATCTTCAAATCCGTGTTCGTGGAACGCTATAGAGTCGAAAATATTTTACCACAAAGCATTTGAGAGGGTAAACGATTGCAAGGGGAGCCTAAACGTTGCAACTATGCCTCCAGGAACAGTTCATGTTGGTCAAGTTCGAGAGTAAATTTTTAAGCTAGAGTGCGGATAAAGGCTGGAATATATTGGAAACTCCGAAAAAAATTTCGGCGGTAAAGCCTCGAGAGCAGGAAAAATTGATGTTTTCTGTCGAGATTGCTTACGGCCCTGCACAAGTATAGGTTTGAAATTGAGTCAAAAAGTAAAGATTACATAGTGTCCGTGTAGGCAAAAAGGAAGGAAAATATATTGAGATCCATTATAGTGAAGAATCTCTTTCAATTAAGGCGAAAAAAGGACTCTGGGGAAGAGGTTGGTGGCAATGAAGGTGGTGCATTGAGTTGGGTCCCATGTTCCCTCTTACCCTGTAACACAATTAAGATTAATATAGATTGTGCCAAAACTCTAAAATATAATATATATTATGATATATGTGATTACAAGAACGATAAGGAATGATGTGATTAAATTATCGATTGAGTAGTAAGAGAATTAATGCGTGTGTATATAATGGATTGTTTAGTGTATATTAGTAGATTACAGAGGTACGCCAGGGTGATATACGAACAAGGTTGATAATAATGTGAAAATATAAGATATATCAAGGTGAGTTGCCAGTGGTAGAAGTTTGTAGTAATATGTAAAGCTGAAGATTGGTGATTTAGTAGTATCATTGTAATATAAGTGACATAATAACTGATGTGATATATTACATATGTGATAATACAGAGGTAATAGAAAGTGGAATAAAAAAGAATTATATATGGTGCATGAGAGGGGCTGATGAATGATACATATATAGTTAGGTATATTATATTATATATATATATATATATATATATATATATATATAGCCAGGGCGATAATTAGGGAAAGAATGAACTATAGATGATGGGGGTAAAGTCACGCGTGGTAATGTGGGAGACTATATAAGGGATGATTGATATATGGTGAAGTTAGTGTGACAGTCTAGTGAATGAGTAATATATTATACAAATCCAAAGAACATACCTTGATCACGATGATGTCGCGAAGTTCAGTCTCGCGGATGCTGGAAAATAAAGTATGAAATCATGGGTTCAAGTTCCGAACGACTTTATCATATTATGGCGTATAGTAGGGTAAAGAACAGTTCGTGAATGAGTTGATAGGCAGTGAGGATTAGGTTGTTATAGGTCTCAGGTGTAGTAGGGAATTGTAGTATATAAGTAGTGAGTAAGGTGGTAGTAGTATGAGTTGATTGAGTAAAGTAAAGTTAGAGTTATGGTATATATATACTTATATATATATAGTGGAGTGATAGTACTAAGTAGAGATATGCTGTAGTTAAGTGAATAATGAAGGAGATAAAAGTAGGTAAAAGATATAGATAGGTATGGGAGGTGAGAGGTGAAGGTAGTACCGTGCAGATGAGTGGAAGTACGGCAGACATGTTTCGAGTGCCCGGTATAGTAGAGGAAATACGGATGAGGATTTATTATGTACTCTCAGGCGGCTAAATTTGAAAAAGCTAGAAATAAACTGAGATTGTTAGGATATTTAAAGATTTAGCTAAAAAATTAGTATTGTGCATCTACCTTATCTCTTATTTATTTCTATATTGTAAAAGAAATAATTAATAAGTGGAGGATTTATTTTATATTTATGTATTTTATGTAACCACTGAGATATATAGAATGGAGGGAGATAAGCATATGTTATGAAACCAAACTGCCTAGGGATACAATTAAAGTATGATTTGTTAAACAAGATTATTTTCTTAAAAGAAAAAAAAACAGAGGGAAACAAAAAATCTCACGTGTCTTGATGCATTGGTGTGAGTAGACTTAGAAGTAAGAAGGAAGAGCATGCTTGGAAAGCGCTGATGAGAAATTATTCATATGGAACAGTGTGAGTTGATAAGTTAAATTGTTTCAGAGGATGACTCGTCATAATAATGTAAGTGTTATAGGCAAAGTCAAAGAGAACAATTAGAACATAGATCACCAGTTTGCCTGAAGCGGTAAGGGGAGGGGATCAATAGCATTCACGATCTCCTTGTTATTTAAGCGAGGCGAATATTGGTGATAATTTCTGAAACGTGCCCCGATTGTATAATTCGGTCAAAAGCGGTACGATCTACAATTAAATCTTTTACCACCGGAAAAGCGTGCGCGCGCCAAGGTTCAACTACAATTGTATCTCCAACAAGTAAGACACACGCAATTGGCTGAAACCAGACCCTTTTCTTAATCTGACAAAGAACTTTTGACCATCCACTTTTATAGAGCTAACGTTAAATTTTATTATTAAAAAGTACTTAGATTTCTTGTAATATTTTAATATGTGGCTGGACTTTCGTGACTGTATAACAAGAAATACTTGTCCAAATTTTTTCAGAAGATGTTATTTCTTCTAATGTCTCCATTAGGGAATTGAGTTCTTTGCTAGTGGTTTATAACTCCTCTATTTCTACTTTTCATAAATTGCATACTTTCTGTTACCTGTACTAAAAGAAAACTGAATGTCCAAAAAAGTAGCGAAATTATGTTCCGGCATTGCAAGGCCTGATACGTAAAAGTAGGGGATGATTAAATAAGCTTTTAAGCTTGTTGATGAAGAATGAAAAAAATGCATGAAAATAATTGTATTAAGAGTAACGATGTGAAAAAGCATAGTGTTGTCGCGTGGCTTCTGTTCCTTTTATATCGAGCAACATTAAGAACGGACTATCGCAATCAACAGATTGCGTTAAGAGATATATACTTAGGTCTCCGAGCTTTTTTTGTGTTTACAATAGTCGAGTTGTTTGTGAGAAATTTATAAGTAATCTGTATGCGCTCAAGAATTTAATCGTAGAGAGCGAATTCGGATTAAGCCGCTAGGGAGAAGCCGGAAGGTGGAATTACGTAGAGGAAGCTTTAGCCCAGATATAAGGAACCTGCCTGAAAGGAGAGGAAGTATGCTCAAAAGTCACAAGGAGAATCTCATGTGAATCAATAAGAGAAAGTAAGTGGCTGAATTGGCACAACAGGAGATATTAGTTGAGTACTGTGACGGAGTTGTGTCTCTCCGGGGATGTCTGGGAGTGAGCTGTAGACCCTATAGTCGCCCTCTAGTATATGCAAGTGTACTTGAGTTGGATTATTGAATCCCATGCACCTCTATTCAAAAAAAAAGTAGAAACATTAGCAAATCGATTATTTATATCCTGCAATGTGTAGGATGTCTCTCCGCCGCCCGATTTCGCCAATTGAATTCATTCTTTGGCACGTTTCTTCAAGTACTGAAAGTTCAGAGGTTGTGACGATATTCAAAACAGGATCATGTGTTGAAGGATATTTCTTCCTATTAGTGCAAGAGTTGTTCAATGAGACTTTCACGATTGGACTCCATAAGGCTAAACAACGAGGCGTTGGTGTTGGCACTCTGAATCACAATGCAAGATTTGATCAGATATGTACGAGTTCTGGTCTTCTGTCCTTCAAAGTAAAAAGTTGTTATTTTTAGCTATGATTCCACGGTTGCCGTGTTGATCCGGATACTGGCGGTATGACTTTACACTCCAAAGCACTGCGCTAACCCCAATGCTCATGTATGCTTGAGAAATCTGTATGCCTGTGGTAAATATAAATCTAGGTTTGAAATACTTCATATCTACTTGAGAAAATAGAGCTGAAGGCTTAGGAAGGGGGAAGAGTAGCTTTATTAAAAATAAAAATCAATGAAATACCAACATATTTGTTGTCAGTATGAACGACTTTTCGTAAGGAACGGATTAATCACTCTAATTTTATTTTAACCCTTTCTCTCTCTCAAGAGCTCGATCCCATCCAATCAACGGCAGGACTATTCCCACAGGCCTCCAGTAATCCCACTCTAATCGAATATATACGGCTGTCATAGAGTGAGCGTATAAAATAGCTAATCGGTAATTTCGAATGGAATTCCTGCTTGAAGTCATCACTATCCTCTGTCGCCTACTGAGTTTAATCGTGCGCGTCAGATTGATCTAAGATACTCCCAACGTCTGATGCGGATGGTATTCATTCATATCAAGCTATGCAATTATGTATTAAGTCTGCTGAGAATTATGCCCTCTCCTGTCTAATCTTATTGTGATTTCGACATTAACACAGCTACTATATTAATTAGGTAGATTGGCTGTAGATGAATGAACGAACGAAAAAAGGAACGAACTGAGGATGTGATTTAATCCAAACCAACCTGGGGAATATGCTTCTAATAATATTAAATCAATCTAATACAAAATAATAAAAATAGGATCAAATAATTAATATAGAATTATATTCAACATAAGAAGAAGGTACTACATCGTTACGAATTTGTAATACAATAAATCATAATAATAATTAAATCAGGGGAAAAGACAGGAAATAAAAGAAATATGAACAACAACATACAAATTAACTAGTATATACAAAACAAGTTAAACTAAAACAATAAAACATTTCCAACTTTTTTTAAAACACACACATGACTGAAAATTATCTAAGATAAACTTAAGTATTTCCCACTCTATTATCTGTTGTGCGCCGCTCAATTCCACGTGATATTCCTGTTATATTTAGTAACTTTATACTTTATTAAATCTCAGAGAATAAGAAGTCCAGAGAGATAACCTGCAGAAATAATACAAAATCTAATCATCAATTTAAGAAGGCGTTCGATCCACAGTAATGGTCGTTTCTTCGTAGAAGAACTGTAGACCAACATATAAAATGTAGCTTAGACAATTAGTAAGTCTATTTTAGTATAGTAAATCGAATTAAAACTTAGTATTATTTATAGACATACATTGTTGGAGCAGTGGATGGGGAGCAAAAAAAAGACCTGGTCAATACTGCTAAATTTTGGGGGAATGCAGTGTATCGCGGCAAGATCGCGATCAAAGCATATCTGAGTGTGTGTGTTCGTGCCAAGGCATAAATATTTGCTTGCACTGTAGACGCAGAATCTCTTAGCCGAAATGTCCTGATGAAGTCGCGTAGAAAAACAGATGCTACTTCTGGCCCGATCTTCCATGACGAGGAGTGTCTGCTCGAATTAATACGTGCCCATCAATCGGACACTCCAAAGAATATATTGAAGAGTTAATTCGAATAGAATAAATAATTTAAATCAAGTAGAGGGAATTTGATAGAGAGATAAATCAAAAAACTGATGAGAGTTAAGTTCTTTTCATCAGTTCCAAAGCGAACTCGTAACAGCGACGAAGTATATCATACCATCTACGACGTGAATGTTATGGTTTTGAGTTTGAGTGTTGTGCTTAAATAGACGCCATAATTATCCACGGCCCATGCAAATTTATACCAGTAACTGACGGAACGACAATCCACGATTCTGAGACCAAGTGGTTCGCATATATTCTCATGTTTGCCGTCTCACAAGCTCATTATCACACATACGTGCTCGGAGACTATTAAATCATATCCGGGACTTACACACAATACCTTAAGCTAATCTCTTGCGTATGACTGTGGGGGAGAAATAGAATTGCCCACTGCGTAAGTTCTGAGCGTCGAGCTCAGAAGCGACTCAAGGCCAAAGTACGTTTTTATGATTTATTTCCTGGGTCAATAAGCATTGCGTAGCGCACACGTTATCGCATCTCAGATCTCAGCGTTGCATCAAGCGTATGACTTTCTGCAACCGTCGCTTCTAGAAAAATAATTGATTACGAAATATAAAGGTCGTCCGCTCCGACTCGCATGTAATGTCAGTTACGAACTGATATCATCGAATCACGAAACGCAATGAGCAACGGTGACGATGGAGACTGAATAGGGTGACATGGACAATGTGGTAACATAGGTTAATGTCAACCGTACGTAAGGAGCCGTGGTTAGTGATCATCGACCGATGTACTAGCGCGCAGGAAGAACTAACGTGGCATGAGATTATTGAGAGACAATAAGAAGGAAAATGGTACTCCTTCTTGTTGTTATATGGCAAATTTTTAATGCAATAAAAAGAATGATTTGGATATGCAACGCTGTGACTGAACCAAAGACGAAGAGAACACAATGTGGGTAGATATGCTTATGAGTGTTTGATCTCTATGTTGTAATTGTTGCGATAGTGAATCGTCCAACAGGGAAGAACTAGATTTTTCAAATTATTTCAAGTTCTTGAATTTGACAAGCTGGTAGAAAAAGTCCGTCCCAAGAAAAAACTTAATGATTCAATATGAGCTTGAGCCGATAGCGTCATGAGACCTGAGAGATCCATGGTGTGGGGAACATGTCACGGGTGGGGCGAGAGAAGAGTTCGCGATTTTCTGACGCAATGAAGCAGTTTGTTTGTGTAGGAGAGGACCAGTAGACTCATGTGTTGTGATACAGTTTTCAGTGTTGTGAGAAAGGATTTTACCGAAATGATATTTCATACAACTGAGTTAAATACTTAATGTTCTTGTAAGAAGGTCAATGGTAATGTGTGCGTTGTAACACAATGAGTGCCATCTATAAAGACGGTGAATGTCGAGGCGGGAAGTGAGGGCGTGTGTCTGGCAAAACCTTCAGGGATATAATGACTGGAATGAAGTGTTTATGTAATAGGATGGTCGCTCAGCTTATGATCTCAGCAGCTATCGCTTATTATGTAGATTTGGGCGACTCTAGTCATGGTATGCATAGACCAGTGCACTCAAGCGATATAGACGGACAGGAGATAAGGAATACCTTAACGCGTGCATTCTTCCGCGGCAGGACAGGCCCGGACGCATTTCTGTCGTTGATCTGTTGAGCGTGAGAAAATAGAGAACTCAGCTCTCAGATACGACCGTGCTAGAGTGATTTGATTCTGTGAGGATAATGATTATTTATTGTGTTGTAAGTAATACTTTCTACTCATCTATATAGACACCAAGCGCTCTACTCCCGAGCAGAATAACGATGTCATAAGCCGTGGATTGGCAAGTACAAAAGCAGATTTGGGTATCGAAGTGAGACTATTGCCCCATGAAATAGTGATAATATGTGTGGTTAGGTATAGAAGTATTAGCGAGATTAATGTAGTATAATCAAGTGTAGGGGGCTGGGACCACCGAATTGAGAGTGGTTCGGATGAAAGTAAGGTTTTTTCGAATCACTTTAGGGATTTTTCGCTTGAATCCACTATACTGTTGCTCTCTATACTAAGTGATCACACGATGTGGAAAAGTGTTTAAAAGGACGTATGGAGGTGGGTAGAGCAGAAAGAAGGTGCTACAGAAAAAGGTTAACAAAGAGTGGATTGCCGAGCCCGCCAGGATAAGTTTAAGCGTAGAGGCAAACTTTTGCATTTGTGGGATAGCAATAATATAGGAGGATAAAGTAATTAAGCAGCGCTCGCAAGTTTAAATCAGGTGAATGTGAACAAAGATGAAACTGAAGCAAATCAACTGGGCACATTTTGATGATGTAAGAGTAAATCTTTGAATTAAATAACGAGTTTTAGGACGACGAGAAGTATGGAGAGAAGATGATAGTGATTTTGGCGACAGGTAAAGAAGTAAGAAATCGTATATAACCAGTTCGATCTAATCGATGGTCAATTGAAAATCAGAGACGTCGGCATGTTCATGCGACAACGCCGAAGTGTATTCACAGTTGAGACTACACGAAAGAGAAGTCTGATAGAAGGGAATGAATTAGTGACGCTTAAGAGAAAATTACTAAGGCGTGAAGACTGCAACACAGCACAAGCATGCTTCGGTGGAGAATGGTAGCATAAAGAGGGGAGAAAAGGAGACGTAAAAGATGTCTCATAAGCGTAACGAGGGCAACAAAGAACAATGATTGTTACCGGGGGCAGTACAATTAGACCCAATAGTTGGGGCGGGAAGACTGAAAGGGGAAGTCCTAAGTACTAAGGTGGAAACTAGGAAGCTTTTCTGGAGAGGAAGCGCTGAAGAGTAGTCAAGAATGAGAAATTTAGTGCGGGACATAAAAACTCCTATAGAAGTGACAGAAGGTATAAATAGGGATGGGAAGTCGCTTCGCACCTGATTTGAGAGAATGGTGAGCAGCGAGGAGCGGAGTTTAGGAGAGTTTAACACTTGCGTAACACTGATGTGCGAGAACATAGAACAACGTCATGAACGGCGGAAAGCCGGGCCAGTACAGGGCTCGAAGAGGAGCACTGCGCTCGATGCGCCTACAGTCTGAATGTGTGATAATGGATTGTGCTTGAAAGGGCGAGAAACCAGAGTGGCTATTAGCGAGGAGAGGACGCATCGAATGCAAGAAGACACATGACGCGGGCATTGTGGGCATGAGCAGAAATAAAGTTGAAAAAGGATATGAGGAGCAAGTATGATGGGTGGAAGGGCGTGAGGAAATAGGTTGTGTTGGGGGACAAGCAATAAGCAAGATCGAGCCTAATCTGCAGACACTAGTATGAGAACTTAGCTGCGTTGAAGGATTGATCGAGACGATCATTGAGCACATCCGGATGTGACATTGTGACACTGCCCATGATTGGAAGTGCTAGATTAGCGTATGGAAGGTGTAAGCAAACAGCGATTTATTGCAGGGGAGAGAAGGAGTTGATCATGAGTTGACAGAGAGAGGATGGTGAGAGATGAAAGTATAGCCTATCTCAATAAAAAGCGCCTAAAAAAACCGGATAAGAAACGAACGAGTGTAAGAAATCTATAGGAAGTTTTGAGTCTCTATTATCTATTGAATGAGGTCGGCGGTGGAGTGGTAGAGGAAATGATATGCTGCTCACGCTGGATAGTAAAAGAATTAAGAAAGAGGTAGCGGTGCCAGTGACTAAAAAGATTTAGATTATTTTGTGCGTTACTATACAGTACGCCCCATTTAGCACAGTCCCGCGGTGGTGGTCCAGGAGGAAGCACTGGAATAGATGGATCAAAGCTATTTAAGGGCTTGTGTGAGTATAGAAGTTGAAGAAAACTGCAGAAAGAAGATTAAGATTCCTCGCGCAATTTCTAGGGTCTTTCATGAATATAGTGCAAACAGTGCGAATGAAGGAACGCGATGATAAAAATAAGGGAAGCTCATGTAGGCGACAGTAAACTAGAATAAGTGATATATGGTATTGGAGGGAATGCTCTGAATGGAATCTAAATAAGTATGGAACGATAGTGAATCGGTGTGTAATAAGAAATGGAGTCGAAGTGAATTGCGTTTAATATTACAGCGGAATGAGTGCAGGGACCAGTGGAATTAGGTACAGGAATCAATTGTTCCATTTAATGGGTATCAATGCGATGTTGAGCTTTAATGAAAGAATAGAGGAGTTGGATTATGTCGACAGGGTGTGCAGCGCGAGCGTGTTAGACATGATGGAGAAACGGAAAGAGAGTGGAAGGGTTTCCATTGCTTATTGTATGCGGATGAATTTTTTTGTGTGCGGTGAATCTGAATGGTTTTGCAAGGGTGGGAGAAAGGGAAGGAAGTTTTGAAAATTAGTCAAAAGCCCAAAGGAGACAAGGTGATGGTAGTGGGTGAAAGAGTCCGCAGTGTGAAGTCATGTTAGATGAGTGAGCATCTGGAACAAGCATCCCCGACGTCTTACAATATTTTAGCGATATATGTAGATGAAAAAAGCGGAACGGATGATGCAAAATGTATAGAAAGTTGGAACGGTAGGAAGGTGTTGGAGCAACGTTAGAATCCTTGGTTAGGATAAGCTGACGAGGGAACCAACATAGAGTTTATAGAATGGGAGGTGCTCCTGATATGGTATTCCTTGTTATTAGAGCAATATTTGTGTAAAACTGTAGTAGAGTCTGGCAAATAAGACGCGCCGTGTTATTAGAGTCTAAGGTATAAAGTTTACAGAGATAGGACAATAGCTAAATATAGCTGCTTAGAGTAGTAGCAGGATGAGAGATTGATAAATCGGACGTAAAACATTAACGAATATAATCGAAGTAATGGTGTGTAAGCTCCTGTTTTAAGAGGGTGATAAGAGAGCATGAGAGAATAAATTACAACGCAGGACGAGATATACGAGTTAGAAAATGTATACGAAGGGATTGTCACTAGTGGGAAAGGTGCCAGCGTATGAGGCTTATTGCACTAGCGTTAGCGCGTATGTTAGCGAAACATGTGTTTATATAGTAGCCGTGAACACTCGAATCAAGGGCCATCTGTTTTGCGGCGCGAAAGTGAGGGACCCGAAAGAGAGTATCACATGATGGCTCTGTAGTCTCCAGGTCCAGTGCACCGTGCACTTTGTCGGATTAGCAGATGAGACGCTAGCCGGTATAGAGGAAATGTGGATAGAGTTGCTACAGAGGAGTGAGCGATCGCAGGGGTGATGTATGATAGAAAGAAGTTGGCCAAAAACAAAGTGATATGAAGAGGTTCGGCTTGTGTGAGTGTGGGGTGAGAGGGGTAAGTCAGTCTCGTCGCCTTATGCAAGTTGGAACCGCAACGAGCCTACATTCTCGAACCGAAGGATTACCACATTTGAGGGGTCCGCCGCGATACTCGCTGGCGTTGAAGTCATTCGCTCCAGTGAGATTGCTTACTAGAATTTGCGATTACGCCGCCTTCTCTGATCAGAGGCTAAGTATAGAGGGGACAGTACCCTCGATGGGAGGCGCAGGCACGATTTGCATCTCTCGATCCTGGATAGCGCTCAAAATTTTCTATCTACTGATCTGTTCTTCCTGTTAAAACTACGAGGAGTTATGTGTCAAAACTGAGTCGCACAACCCAAATCTATGGAAACAGTACGAAGGAAGAACAAAATAGATGAGAAAAGCGAATAGCACAAAAATACATGAGTTAAGAGAACTAATTTAGCTCACACAAAGAAGCCACATCATACTGTACTCTTAAGTGCAAAGACGGCACGCACCCATCAGCATAGCCCACAGGGTAGTGCGGACAGTCACAGGCCCTCATTGTATTCAGCGTAGGTGTCTTCTGAGGTCACTGCGTAGTGCGAATCGCTCAGATGTCTGAGACCTGCCAGGCTGCTCTGTAGATTTCAAAATTTCATCTTCGTAAATGCTGCTACCCGTGATTTCTCATTCAGTAGATGTGTGTGTCGGAACGATGAACTCTCTATCTCGTATTCTCGACAATCACTATCAACATACTTCGAGATAGAGATAAAATGAATCAATGAGATAATAATATATATAATAATAATAATTGAATAATAATTAATCAATAAATAATTAATTAATATACATAATGTAATAATAATATAATAATAATAATAATAATATAATAATGGTTGAATCAATTATGATAAGGTACGTTCTTTTGTTCTCGCTCAGAGGATATACGGAAGAAATACCGCCCTGACAGACACACGAAAGGCTCGCGGTAATAACCATTTTAGATTGGCCACTGACAAAGAAAGAGTTCGCGGCATAAAAACTTTAACAGAAAGTAATCGGAAGGCGCTATTTGCACTCATGCGGTCGTCTTCAGAGAATGTTCAACATATAAATGTAAGCAATGCAAGTGGGCGGTGTGAGTCGTTAACTCCCTTGAGTCTTGATTATAAGGATGTTTGTATCAGTGGAGTGGGAACAAAAGAAATGACTATGTTCAATACTCTAAGGGAGAAATATAGGGAATTTCGAGCCATTGCTGAAGGTGACGAGATATTGGCTGTGCAGCACAGCGTGTTTGTATTTCTCGGGATGTAAGGGTGCCAAACGAGTGTGTAGTTGGAGTCATATTCAGAAAGGATTCAACAAAACATCGATTCTTTATGTCCAAGTATTGAGCTCTGCAGACAACTCACAAAATAATACTTATGCTATAGTAAAAATATCAGTGAGGAGTGCGGGCAAAACAACTGAGAAGAAATTAACATCTACATACAGTATTATTGTGTGATGAAATAAGATGAACCGAATAAGCAATGGAGGCCTTAGTGTTGGGATCTGTCATAATATCGCTAACGACCAGAAACAACCTCGGCCGACGACGACTCCCGCCACTCCCTGCACGAGCGACGCACGACACACAGAATCCTCATTGTATAGAGAGAGCTTTCTCTCACGTTCCGCGATGTCTTTGCACGGACAACCCAGGCCTCCTGTCTACCAACCATCACGTGTCAGCAGGAGAAAAACCCTGTCTAATGGCTTCGACATAAAAGTTTCAGCAGCACGTGAAAATTGAGAGTGCTACAATCAAAATCGTGTATCAGAGGTGCGAAGGGCGGCTGAGTTTGTCATTTCTATTCCCGCGTGAATTGGAATAGCTCCCCTGGGGACAGAGTCGTGTTCCGCCTACACCCGCCGTAACGG
This sequence comes from Trachelipus rathkii, assembly GCA_015478945.1. NCBI lineage: Eukaryota > Metazoa > Arthropoda > Malacostraca > Isopoda > Trachelipodidae > Trachelipus > Trachelipus rathkii. The sequence goes on from JABUQX010021840.1 coordinate 75,110, forward strand.
AACGAGACAGAAGAGATGTAATGAGACCATTAAGCGAGGTCTCCGCAATCCACTCATGGCTAACCGAGCAAGAAAGAATCGTTGGATATCAGAAACAATGGGATTTCTCGTTGATCAATGCTGCAACGCCAGGGAGCAATTCAAGAATCATCAACTCCAGTGACTTCGCACGAGCTCCGTAGAGATATAGAAGTCGCGACAAGAGGATTATACGACGGACTATGATCAGATCCATGCAACTAGTGCAGGCGAGTCAACCGAGACCTCCTCTTTGGAGGAGAGGTTCATGTGTCGCTCGGATTCAAATTTGTATCAAATCCTCGTAGGTGTATAGGAAGGCGAAGTTCAATCCCATTGCATTTGACCAGTAGTTAGCGACCCACTGAGGGAGGGAGGGTAAGGCGAGGCATGCGGCAAGATAATCCATACGTCAGGTAACGAGCAAACCTCAGAAAGAGGAGATGAGGAGATTGTCCCTCCCTTATAATTCCGTCAGCAGCCTCCTTACGACAGGAAGAACCACCTCTCTCCGCAGGACAGCCGCGCCTACGTAGGATCTTCACCATCACCTCCTTAGACCCCACGCCAGACGGGACCGTGATGTCAACTTGGGGTTGCCCCATGAATGGAGAGTCGTCAGAACACCATAGTGGCATGAGTAAGTTTCGAATCCACTAGAGTATTGCTGACACGGGTCAGGCCCCAGGAGGTGATTAGGATGTCAGAGTCGAGTGGGCGCCAGTTGCCTCGCTACTCTCTTGTTAGTCATAAGGGTGTCAAGAGTGATGAGCAAGTTTCAAAAGTAACGAACGAGATCCCTCAATATAAACGGCGTCTGCTTGTTTCAAGGAGTCCATTGCTCGATATGAAAAAGAGTACGGACGTCATGGCAGAGAAGACCCGCCTCCGGATGGGAGATCAGAATCATCAGACGATACGTCCTGTTGCTTCCATGGGGAGGTCAGTGGCTCAACATATGTGTTTGCATTGGAGCTCTGAAGAGTTCTTCAGAGTCGAAGAGGAAGCAGAACGGGAAGCTTTCTCTGCATGCGGAGCATCTCCGTAATGTGGAACTTATGCGATAACGAAGAATGCTTCTGCGAGAAACGTCGAGCTTTTGTGACAATGAAAGAATAATTGGGTGGACAAATATCCCGAACAGCAGGAATCTCAACACCCGGGATCTCCGAATCAGGAATGTTAGTTTGAAGAGAAGATGTGGAGATGTGATTAGTACCCAAACCCAGCACACGGGAGTTGTGCATTGCTAGAGGTCGCTTTTGAGGTAGTAATAGTCGCTTGAGCGGAAGAAAGAAGATGGGATACTTTCTCCTTCGCACGGCGCGTGGCTTTACGTTAATCAAGTTTAAAAAGCCCGAATTGTTCGAGATCTTTCTCCAATATGACGAAAGGACAGTGATTAGAAGAGACAGAATGTGAACCTTTGCAGTTTGGACAACATGGAAGGTTATCACAGGTGGCGATGTGGAGATGACTTCCACATCTGGGAGGACCTACAATATATTTAAGGGTGGCCAAAGTTATGGCATTTAAAGCACCTCCTTGGGAAAGAGGAAGTAAATCCGAACAGTGAGCGTAATAAAACAAGAGTGTAACCTTTGTTGGAAGGAAGGGCACAGAGAAGGTAAGTATGAGACGTTCAGCAATAAAGTAAGGGGCTATCCTTATTAAGTTAGAAGGAGAGACCTTGTAGACGTCGGTGACGGGCACATGTCGTCTCTGAAAGTGAGCCATAATATATAATCCTTACCTGTTATGTCACTGAGCTTGTAACAGCGGCACACTGCTGTAGCATTATATATAGTATAATGATCCTGTTATAGGTAATGATGTTACTTAAGCGATTATAATAGCAGGTTTATTGGAAATTAATAGAAGTTAAATAATTGTGCTTAATATATTATTGTGTTCCTAGTACGTAGAGCACTATAGGACAGATGGATCCGTTCCTAACAATGTGTCGTTAGCTTTTATCTCATAGTTGTAACGGAGAATAATTCACAATGCACATCACTGTAAGTACAAGTGAGATAGGCGCTATCATGAAGTGCTCAGCTTCGGTCTGTCGAAACTCATATGTTGAAGTTCAAATGAATATGATTACATAAGCGGCTAAGGTAAAACTGAGATCCTGCGTATGAGAGCTATCAGAGAGCAGACTTATGCGCTTATTCACTGAGGCGGATGATGCAAGGATGGATTTGAAGGGAGGGTACAGGACATGATCGGAATAGCTCCAGCAGACACACGGTCCACTGGGCCTAAGGCATGGGTTCTTCGACATTTGATAGCGTCCTGTCGAGAGAATCTTGCTTCGTTTCCCTAAGAAAACGAATCATCTATCTTCGTAAGGGATGGACTCTAGTAAGGTTTTATGTCGAGTAGTGTAGGCTTAAGAACTCTCATTTCATCCAACAGCGGGCGTCGGCAATGCAGCTAGCTAGGAGTGACTAGGGCGACTATAATCAGGTATAGGGTGACAGGTGGAAAAGAAGGTCTCCATCTCGAGCCCATTCTTCTGAATTAATTTCACTCTCTACCTGAATCTTTTTCATTCAGAACCTTCTTAATGATACTTTCTGTATGTATTTAGAGCACTACGCTATCAATACGAAATTTATTCGATTCTAAACACATTTGCTCCAGCGAGAGAGCGAAATCTACATTAATCAGGAGCAAGAATACGAAGAAGTGCGTATTATAACTTACTCTCTCCTTGAGCTTATAATCTATCAGTCACACTCGAGCCGTCCTCATCAGCACACACGATCTTTCTGCCCCGCTAATAGACAACCAAAATATCCTCTCTATCCGCAAGTATTATATCCTCGAGCCTAAATCATATAAGATCATGCGCTCCCTCATTATTATCGATCGTTGGGCTGTGAATTTGCCTTCCCTCGGGAGCTTGAGTTCTTCTCCTCAAACTTCGAATAGGAAAATCATAAATCTGCCGCTTTACCGCATCGGCGATAGCGCGCTACAGCCTTCTTCACCTAACTTATTACACACACTGGTGAGGCAAGCTAGACATCCTCAGCTGACGATTAGTCAACTGGTGTCCGGGAGCTCCTCACACTACTAGATCACCAGTCTTGCGAGAGAGCGTCCGACATACATGAACTATATCATTTTGATGACGCTGTGCCATCACCGTGCATGGGCTCTGAAATCCTATGAACGACTTAGGGGAGAGGGAGGAGGTGGCCGCGGGCAGTGGCAAGTTGCAACCTACTAGCCACAGGATAGTACAACTATGTAGAGAGACATGCGAGTAGGACTGAGCATCGATTTAGAAGAGAATCGTGGAGCACGACCTCCCATGACCGCAGCAAGATCAGGTTGCGAATACATAGGCAAGTTATCTCAGAAACGGAAGAAGGAATAATCAAACTGGATGAAGTGACGGGTACAAATACAGTAGAAACATAAAATATTTAAAACAATTAATAGATAATATATAAATAAAGTACTAATAATCATAAATTATCATATTTCCCGTTTCACAACGTGGTGAACAAGAGCTACCGTTCAATGGTTCGATGAAAGATATGTCTCTAACTCTCTTTGTCGAATCAAAAATAGTAACCTTCTTATGACCGCTTCTGGGTGATGTTGACCTTGACTAATCTATTGAAGTTCATTACATATGGGAATAGTGCCCTATTATTACACATCTGATATGGATGATTCTATGTTATTTTCTTACTTCAGATAATATTAGATCGCCTTATTTCGATTATACGCGTTATCTTCTTCAACTCCTTTCTGAGTCTTGTTATTTCTTTTAGATCTGGTTATTTCCTGGCTTAGCAGAGAGTGCTAGTTCGTAGTAATTCACTCCTTTCTTGTCTGCAGCGCACCTACTGTGCTTCAACGATGTCTTTTTTTCTTAATTATATTCTCTATTCCTTTATTCTCTATTCTATTCTTCTATTGGCTCTCTGAGTAGCTCAGAATTTGATGACAATATCTTATATAAATGTGAACAATAATTAATCTCTTATATACACTGGACGCTTGATATTGGAGTATAAGCCCTGGCGACTTCTTACAGTTCGTTTTCCTCAAGACTTGACTAACTTTAACACAATGCAGATGTATAATCTATCGAATACGTTGGTTTCGAGCATTATTCGAAACAATTATCTCACAATAATCTTATTCAGTTTTCTATTATGTACCGGATATTTATGCAACTAACTCGACGTCCTACTACCCGCTGACGACAATACATTAGACTTTGTTTCTCTCATTACTGCAATAGAATAAAAATAATTATTCTACTGATTTAGTCTTCCCTTTTTCCTCTTTTTTTTCTTTTTTTGTTCTTATGGGTTTTTCTCTTTTTCCTTTTTCTCTTTTTTCTTTTCTTTCTATCTTAATTTACTTTGTTGTCTAGTTTCTTCCATATATCCTATCGAGTGTAACAATATCTCGTGCTTCTAGTATTGTCACTGGATTATTGGAGGTGTGTTGATCAACTACTATTTCAGTATCTTACTTTTTTTCTTTCTTCTCAAATCGATCGAGTGTTCCTCAGAGCGTTCGCTCTTTCTTCATCTTCTCCAGACATCTGCGTCTTGATTCTTCTCCTAGTGCATTTCTATTAATACTGGTCCACTGTCTAATCACTTCTTCCATTTCTATTTCTCCTAACGATCATTTCTTATTGTAACGAATATCGTCATAAACTGAGATTTGACATTCTTAGTTCTGACTTCATTTATACTTCAGTCGCCTTCAAGAAGTTTGAGTGTCGTTGCTCTTCATGTTCTTCAGATAATCTGTCTGCCTCCATCAATATTGGTGAGCGTTTTTATACCTTAAAAGTTGCACTTCCTTTCCATGAGTAAGCTTACTTATTCAGTTTTCTATCATCTCGCTGGCACTATCGGCAGCGACCTACGAACACTATAACCCCGAGGATGTGGGGTCGCTCAACTTGTGAACATTTCAACAATTTAATAGCGTGCGTATACACGATCCGCACTTAAGCCTCTACACTCTTTGCCACTTATGAAATTTCTCCCACTAATATCTATAGATACAGGACCTCCCTACCATCTTTGTCAATAATTTCATGCTCTTCGAATACTTAATTATCGGTTATCCTCTCGTCCCTACAGTCTTGTTATGACGATATTATGAGTACCACATCCTTTTTCCCGGCCATTGTATTATACTAATAAAACAGGAAACAGAATAAGTGCTATTTTTCCGATAATTCCTCTGTTCTACCACATCCTACTAACAGGTTGGCGTAGATAGACGATGACATTACAAGATAAGGCTTGGAGTTCTGTTTATGCACCTTTTTAGTTGTCGTTCAAACTTTTTATTCCTATCTTTCTATTCACTAGTTTGTTCCACTCATCTATTTGGTGTATTTTGACCTCACAAAAGAAAGTTACTTTTTTCCAAATCTTACATTGCGTATAGACTTTAGTTCATGGTCGTGGTAGTGAGCTGTCGATGCTCACATTACTCAGCGCAGTTTAAGTTGGGTCCAAGGCCATTCGATCTCGTATGCGTTGTTTCTGTATCCTCATGTTACTTTTATATGATCCTCCTACTCTTAAGGATCATGGGTATTGTTAATGCGCGATACTACGGCTAAAAGGCTTATATTCAATTGAGTCTTGTACAGATAGGGAACTAATCTTTCCTCTACAGGTATACAACTTTCCTTCATGTTACTTCGATTCCATCTAATTCAAACTCTAATAGTACACGAAACTTTCTTTCACTTCTTTTCCCTATATTCCAATTCCTTTTTAGTTGCTAGAATCTATGTCTGTTTACTTTGCAAAGCTGTGCCAGGTTTATATTCTCTCCTTCTATTTCACAGCAAGCAAATATCGTCACATGTATGTCATTAGGCCGATGATTGGCCTGTTTTTTCCTCCAATATACTATAGTGTCCAACTGTACTCTTTGTTCTTCCAAGTGATTTATATGTCCAGATCCTTTCGTAGCCATATTTAGCTGCGGCGGTCTATGTCTGAGAGAGACACAGGTATAGCTCACGTATGTCGTATCATACTTCACACTATAGGTTAGTGCTTTGGTTCTATCCGCTTTGAGAGGTTTAATATACCACATTTCTTCTCTACTGCGGTTTACCTTGTAGATTAAGCATGTTTTATCTTAATGTTTTGCTTTCCATCCACTCTTTTTTATCTGCTGCAGAGCCCAGCATGCACGTAACATTCCTTATAAGTAAGGTGTATGCTGTGTTCTCGGTTGGGGCATACACTGTGGTGGAATGCAGTTGTTAACTCCTTGAGTTCCTTGCTATGATAATCCGAATTGGTACTTCGGCCACAACAGGAGACTTGCGTGCGTTCTGCATTTTCTTGTGCTTGTGCTTCCGTTTCCTATGCATTTCTTTCGTAACGACTCCAGTCCTACCCTCGTAATACTCGTGTCATTGTTGATAGGCACACTTTATTGTCACATACGATCTTCGCACACTCTTGTCTTTCGCAATCTAACGTTCTTCTTTCTGATTTTTGCTGCTAGTGCTATATTTATTCATTCCCATCTTCCGCAAATTCTACTAGAACCCTGACATATTTCCCATTGTCCCTAACAACTTATAGTCTGATGTATATTCTTTGAATTTTCATCTATGCAATAGAATCTAACACGCAGTTATCGTCCATGTTTCCGATGACTCGTTATAAAGACCTATCTAGGTTGGGGCTATGGAGTGGGGCTTGTCAGCCGCTATTGACCTCATTCGTTTTGCTAGTCGCTCTTCCAGCTCTAGCTTATGTTTTTTCATTGACTTATTTTGTATTTTCCCTTGTTTCTATTTGTCAGCTGAGTACATACATATGATTTCCGCAGAATATCACACGTATGAGCTTTTTTCTTGAGAATCCCTATATTCACTCTCCTGTTATCTATACATCTTCTTACTTCTTCTGTATCAAGGTTCTGTATTTCTGAGATAGTATTGTTTCGCTTCGATCTTCTTGAGCCTCCTTCTTTAGTGATTAATAACCTAATACCTACTTTACTTATATCTCTTTCACTCCTTTCACTTTCATCCGTTTGAACCTAATAACATGTACTGTAATTATCAGACAATTGATTATGACATCTGGGTATTTATCTTACTCTTTGATTTTATCTTCTTTCGCCTTCAATTACAGTATTTTACTTATAGTTTTTTATCTCTAGTTATATTATGCACTCTGAGCTACTTCTCTGTAGAGGTGCTACTCCATGTTTCAGCTACTAACTGTCTTTCCATTCGTTTACCTAGTAGATAGACTTTCAGGACCTTCTCAAGACATTTTATTTACCTATGTTCTTTTATAATCACAGATCTCGCTATTTTTCGCATTCTTCAAATGCAATTTATCTCATTAATTGGGTATGTATTAGGGACAAAGGCTATTTGTTTAATCTCTTATTAGCCTCCTGTTTATAATACATGTATTATTCTAGACCTTATGATAATATTCTCTTTGCTTGAAAGAGTTCCTCTTTACTTAAGCAAGAAATGTAGATTCATAGCTATGAGCACCAATTTCATAAACCTACTATTGGACCACTCGAAATAAAAAAATTGAATGAAAATAGAGAAATACTGTTGTACGCTGATTAATAATGTGAATACACTACTGCTTGTATTTTTGTTATGCACCGTCGTGCGAGAAGTGTGTATATTGTTTTTTTTCGAAAATACTACTGGATAGGTGGAGCACTTGTGGACCATCCGTTTTTCATATTAAAATAATAACTTCACTCCTCGCGAATTTCGCTGCCACATCAGGTGCTGACTCTGCACCATGTTTTGTGTAGTATCCTCTCTCAATTTCCTCACTCCGTCCGATGCCCTGCAACAATTTTTTCACATGTCTCCAGCACAATGGACTTTCTGATGGAGTAGCCATAATGGTAATTCCAAATTTTTTCCGTTAGGATTTTCATTTCTTCATTTTTGGTAATTCCAACCATTGGGTCTGATGAAATTGTTCCTACCGGTATTCGATACAAGACACAGCCATTTCCCCATAATGGCTTTTTACACTTGTCAGCTGGATTTTTATCTTTTATCCCACCGCTTGAAAATGACAATAATCAGTCTTCCTGGGTCTACACCACCTGACTATAAACAATCTTCTATTTTCCAATTTCCTCCGCCTCTAAATCAAGTGCCAACCACTTCATCGCTTGATAACCGATCCTGCCAATAGCATTCCATCATTATGGCACTATTTATGCTGGAAGTTCTTTTATAACTTCTATAAGACTTGTATACCCGACTCGAACTGCATTGCCTCCCACGATACTTTCCTATTATTCTTCTTCCTTCCAAGTTCTTTCTTTGGAGAAAATAATTTAGCATACCTCTTCATCTCTCTTAGTATGCATCATTGAGAATCCCAATCACACGTTACATCAGCACTTACTAGCATTGTCCGAATTGTAAAGTGCAGTTTTTCTAAATCGTATTATTTCCAACCAACTCATTTTCTTCTGTTATGCCAACAATCTATCTATTCTGCAGAGTATTATTATTCAATATACAACGATCTCTGTAGCGGTTTCCATCGTTCTTTAATCAATGAAGAACTCAGCATGTAATTTCATTCTTCGACCTTTATCATATGGTAATTTACTGACTAGTCTGTAAGTATACCGTTAGTATTGCTGATGAACATATTCCTTTACTCGAAGTCCTATATAACTAGACTCCTATTTATTACTCTATAAAGGTTTACCTATTCCAATTGATAATAGAACGTTCCATCTTATTAATTGTAGTCTTTATATACCACTTGATTTCCCATTAATTTTGTTAGAGTATAATATACTACATATGCTCTTTATCCCTTTACTATAACTGTTATCTCTCAAAATGTAAACACCAGTGTGATCTTCTAATTAGCTTTATAATTGTTCATTATTCTTCAATATTGTTCTTTGTAAATTACTTAATATATACTTTCCATATAAAATTGCCTAAATTATAGTAACACTGTTATTTATAGCTACTCCCGGAGTCTATTATGCCGTATATTTCATCTTGCAGTTTATCCATAAAACTTTCTTGTTCTTCATGCATTGTTCATTATTAGCCAAATATACGTATCTGTAAACTCTTGTGCTCTTTAGGAGAATTACCGTTGTTACCTTCTATTTGGTGCTTCAATGCTGATTTTGAGTTCTATTTTGTACGCTTTATTCTTTCCAATGATGTGGCATCAATGCGATTGCTCAGGAATAAGAGTGTACTCATTGAGTGAGCAAAGTATAAAAAACACGTATGTCCAGTATGCGACAGAGCTATTTTGCGAGCGCGTGTTAGGTACATGTTGGTATGTCGACAGAATTAGATAAAATGACCAATGGGTTCTCATTGGACTGCAACCAGAATAACATTTTAAGGTAAATGAGTACCTAGTGTGGATATGTCGTGTGTAAAATTAGAGTAGAATATATGAAAAAGTACGTTGAGGATGGGTGTTCATTCATCGTGGAAAGGATGGGATATGTGTCTGTTGGTTAAGCGGATGTATATGTAGGTGTAGTTTGTCTGGTTGTCTCCTCTTGCGGCATACCAACTGATGGATCTTTAGATTTCAGTCTATACATGTCTAACTTTATTTTGCCCCTTTGGGAGGTACGATAAGAACTAGATGTAGCTTTGGTCGAAGAGAGCTATTGTAAAGTATAATATGGTGCCACATATAAGCTTAGTAGTATTCGAATTGCGCCGCTGTGCGTTTGGTGATGGCAGGTCTCGACGTCTGTAGCATCCTGATACATCCTATGTCTTTGAAATAGTTTGCTTTACATCTAGACACGATGACTCCTTCATTCTGTGACATTTTCCTCACAACCTGAAACCTGCCATTAGCTGATGCGGTATTACACATCCCTCGTTGTGAATGATTTTGTTCAGTACTCTTAGTAACTCAGTTGAACTTCTCAATGGATTTCTGCGTGTCTTTTGCTTCTTGTATACAATGTCGACGAGGTTTCACTAAAAGGGAGATAAATTTTACATGGTTAATGGCGCTGCAGAGTAATCCGGAGCCTAGGCGCTGTGTCTCTTTTTTCATGAGTACTTTCGATAATATTCCTTGCTAATCCAGGTTTTTAATATCAATGCTATCCATCTCTCTTCTTTTATCTTATTGTGCTCCTTCTCTTTCTAGCACACGTCTCAATCACATATTCCTTAACGCTTACTCTTTCCAGAGTCTGCTGAGAAGCAAGCGTTGTGCGCAAGAATCCAGATGATGATGAGATGATGCGAATATATATTTTGTAATACTTATTATTTCTTTACACACACTATTCTAACCAATCCTTAGCCCTCACTAGTTTTACTGTCAAAATCTAAATGCTTAATTATCTATTTCCAGAAAGGAGATACTTAACACTTCAAGGCCCTGTTCCTCCTCGTTAGGTAATTTCAATGGTCATTTATAACTTAACTTACATACTCTTCACATAATGGATTCAATTAGCGGGATGAGAAGCAGAGTTGCGCAGACTATATATTATATATACTTTGTTATTAAATCGTGGTAACTGTACCTATTATCTCTAAGGTTCAATAGTTCGATAACTAGTTTCTCTTGTAATCCTATAATGTTCCTTTTATTGATTGGTGTATTGAATTATGAATATGAATTTTGTAATGATTTAATACGATGGGTAATTATGTGATTAATCCGCATATTATAAATAATAGTATATGTATGAATCTATTCTTTATATAAACTTAGATAATATATTTCCTAATTATTGCTTTATTCATTCACTTCTTATTCATTGAGTTTATACTATCCTTCATTGGTCTGGTTATAATTTCCTGGTAGATCATGATAAGCGTATCATATTGCAGATATATGTGCCGATGGTTCGACCCTCTTTTTCTTTTACAGCTACCTGTTGTTTATCTCTTTCCAATTATATTCCTATTTACCTGGTTTTGGAAAACTTTCATTCTCTGAAATTATTCTCTTATACAATTTATGACAAAATCTGAATATAAATAAAAAATAATACTAATAATGCACTAGTTTGAGTAAATTGAGGTAATAAGCCTAGCGACTTATTAATAGTATTTTACTATACTTTATTACTCTATTATTTAAATTACATTAAACATTTCATTTCTAGCATTAAAAATTATCAAACACAATAATAATATCTATTTAGCTAATAACGACAAAGTTTTCTTAATCATACACTACACCGCTATATACGTAACAGTATATAATAATTTGAGTTTTTCTATTTACTGCATATAGAAATTAGTAAAAATAAATACGAACCATACTCTATTAAATCTGGGTATTCATTTTATTTTGTTCATTATTTTATATTTTTCTTTTTTTACTTTGTTCTTCTATATGGGTTTTATATCTCTTTACTAAGGTACTCAGTTATGTCTTTCACAATATTACGTTATTACGTTGTTATAACATCATTTCAGTACGTGAATATCTGATTACTTTCTTTACAATCCGCTCTAGTTATTTATGTTAGAGTGGTATTCGATCTGCGATTCGTGGCAAGTGTGAAGTGCCCAGTTAGTGGCTTTTGCAGTTTCTTGCTAATTTTTGTTATTCCATCAGATAGTGACTATCTTTGAGAGTTCATGCCAGATATATATTTAGTCTTTTATTAGTACTGCATTTGCGCGCAGAAGTTTGAGTGTTCAATCAATATCGTTCACCACGCTTCTGACAATCACAGTTCACATCAATATGTGGCATTTAGTTAGGAATTATCAGTAAAAGATGATATTATTTCGTACTAGTCTAATCTTTTTCCTCAGTATAATAACAGACATTATCATCTACGAAATAATATTTACAGTTATTGCTATCAGTGTTAGCTTCAGCGCTAACAATCCCTATATGCGTCTTGCTTCTATGAAGTGATGTCTCTGGCTAACTTGTATCTCTATTGACAACTATTTTGAGTCTATCCACAATACTATCCACGGGACTCACCTGTCTGTTAATTCACTCCTATATAAACTAATGTACTGGGTGGCTACACATGCCAACGATCGCACCACTCTCGAAAGGAGGAATAGAAGTCTCATGTTGTCGCCGAACGTGATAAATATGAGGACGCTAAGAAAGTGCACGGATTTACAATTTATTGTTCTAACAGCGTTACCCGTCCCCTTAAGTGGTAGGTAAATGAATTAACTCTCGGTTTTTTAGCTTTGACATTACTTAACTGTACGATATCTAGAATAAATCCCATTCTTTTAGTAGTCACTAACTGTATTTCTGATATACATGTATCGTCTCTGCTGCCACAGATTGGCATCTTTACCAAATACTTAATACACTTATGATCTTACTCTAATAATGTATCACGAGTGTAAGTAGAGCTATTCTGGTCTTGGTTTGTTGAGCTATCATTTTAAAGACACATTGTTCCAAATTCAAGCAATCTTGATCTCTCGCGATATTCGTCTACTCCAACATGATGAGTTCATATTTATCTACTAAACAATATCTTGTCTTCTATGTTCCCTTAAATCTTTCTTTTATCTGGTACTGTTACCATATTTCTTTACTATAAGGAATCTGCTGCTAGGGATAATTCCTCATTTGTTGATCCACATTCAACACGCAATCTGTAACAAAATTTTCCTTTCGCACCATTCCACCACATGTCTCTCACTACTCTCATGCCGAATTTGTTCCCAATAATGTCCTATAGTTTCTATAACACAGAATTATTTTTTATATCGTCTTACAAAAACAATCACCTCTAATTGCCCCCACTATAGCAAATATCGTCCATCATTATGCACATTAGGCGTGATTCGGGCTGGTTTTTCCTCCAATATACAAGTTGGTCAACTTACTTCGTTTCGATATCTCCAACGTAGCAATTAAGAGATGACATCCTTCGTGAACATATTGGTCGCACTATGCATACGGCGTTCTTATACATAAGCCTCATATAGCACAGTTTCTTCAACTTCCATAGGGTAATAGCATTGGTTTTTGCTTCTCTTGGAGGTTTCTAAATAGTACTTCCACAAACATTAGAATCTCATCAAAATAGCTATTATACCGTTAGTAAGTGAATACAAGCTGTCGCTTCAACAAATATTATACATAGTCTTACATATGCTCATTATATCACCATATACTTTTTCTATAGAATTGCAGCAACAAGAACTGCAACATTTAACTTTTATAAATTAAATCGTAATATCTTGTATGGCACAACTATATAGTATTGGTGAACCTCAGTCTGTTCAATATCTATCCTTTGGTGTCTATAACCTTGAGCACATTAAGACGAGAGCTATAGTCTTTACGACGAGCATATACATTCTTCCCTATCAGAGTTCTTTATGATTCAATTCCTCTTGCGTTAAAGAATGAGTTTCCACTCAGTTCCAAATACGATCTTATTTGATCTACTTTCATATCGTATCAGACTCGCATCACTCGCTCATTTCTTATCGTACACTCAGCCACAACACTTACTAGTATTATCAACCCTGTTGCTGAATGAATGCTTCCTATTTTTACATCCAATGGTTCATTCGGCATGCATTTTTCTTCCTCGACTAAATCTTTCTTAACTCTACCTAATGATTCCTCCATCTGTACACGTTCTCCACCGTTACCTGTTAATAGCTTCTAGGAAATTCTTACAAAGACTATTATCCTATTGGTCTCCATTTCATGATCTTAATGAGCTCATTTAATGATTGTAGCTATTTCTGACCATTAATTTATGAGTGTAGCTAGTATGCTTTTTTTCCTGCAGATCGTATATTTATATTATCTTAATTATGATTTCTTTCCTTTAAAATGAAGTTGACATTTAACATTCAGAGTTTGAGTCTAGATAGTCAAGGCGAACATACTTTATTAATATTTCCTCTTTCAGCTCTCCTTTGGTTCTATTCATTATCGCTCTCTACTTCCTGATTCAGCGTTATGTTCTGTTCTGTCTCTCGATTAGAGCTCTTCTTGCTCGAAATCTTCGTATAACGGCACCCTTATTTCAGCTTCCTCCTTTTCACTTACACCCGTCTCTATACTATGCTCATGCCGTCTTGCATTACATGTACGAGGATATTGGATCGTCGGAAATTTCTACGTCTTTTTCCACTGATTATGAATCAACGTATTTCCTAAATCGCTCTTCTTCACAGTATTAATCTCTTACTATTATGCTGGCTCTTCTCTGATATAACAGTAGCTATTATACTCGAGTTTCTACCTTGGATACAAATCTCTCTGCCATGGCCTTGTTTAGCAACCACCAATCGATTATCGTCACTACTATTCTTATTCGTCGTTCACTCGTATACATCGTATTTAGACATTTGTGCTAGTGTACTCCTGTCTTCCAAAACCATTTCTTTCGATATGTTTAGTCTTTTATTAATACAAAATTGCTGCTTATACAAGATCTCTCATAATTGCTGTCTTCCCAATGATATATTTATGTCTTGTACAAGTGTTTATTGCAACCTCCTCATCATCATCGCTGTTGTACATGTCTTTATTCTAGCATTTCTCTTGCTTGTAGATTTCTTCCAAGAGTGTGTCATATGCAGTTTCATATCATGTCGTTGTTAATCTTCTAATTAGTTTAAATCGATTGTGAATTGTTTTTTCCAAAAACTTGATTTAGTGCTACTAACTCATCTTTTCCATTTATTATAAGGCGAGCTCCACGCATGACCTACTATTCCGCGAATCTCTCCTCTAAGATCAGACTCATCGTAGTGCGTAACCAGTTTTGTGATAACTTTTTCAATGTAATCTGACTGACCTCACTACAAGAAACATTTCAAATTTCCTCTATACTTAAACTGCTTTTTCACCATCCCACCATTTTGTCTCCACTTCATCGATGTTCCAAGAAATCTGCCACCCAGGCCATGACTATTCTGAATAAGGATTTTAGTTCATCTAATGGGATATTTTTGACTGTTAATATGCAAATGCAATATAAATTAGTGATTTAACTCATTTCTTCATTTATTTGGTGTACTTCGTGTACAGATGTTTGCACACAATTATAACGTTATTATTCTTATAAACCTAAAACTCAGAGATGGAAGAAATTATTAATTTTGAATTGCAAAATGAATTCAAAGTTTTAGTATTCGTTAAATACTTGAAACGAAAGTTGTATACACTTTATCCATGCTGCCTGACAATAGTTTGTTGCTAGATCTACCATCATTAAAAATCTTTCTATTTTCCACCCTGCTTCCTAGACAAGATGCCTCACCGAACACTTCAACTTAAACTGTTCTTTGGCGGATAACAGGCATTCCACACATTGAATCTTGCTCAGCGGATCTTTCCTTACTCTTTATAACATGTAAACATATCCAGACTTGTAGATTGACTGAGCACAAACCTATCTTTTTTTTGCTTCATCCAAGTTGCCTTACTTATAATCCCTTGATAACTCTTCAACTCCCTTTAACTGACAGTCATCTACACACTAATGAAGACAATACTTATTTATAATGCGAACTAGGAAATATAAATACCAAGCAAAACCAAAATATTCAATTCTTGTCTTCACAATCTTATATTCCTGTTGGATACAGCAACCACTCTCTGTCTATCACCAGCACATCTGTGCCGAATCAGGTTCAACATTTTCTTATATAACATGAGATTCCTCAAGAGTTTTTTCATCTTCTTCACCTGTTACCATCGGATTGCACATTAATGTTAGTTTTTCATGACAATGACCGCTGTTGCTAATATATATTCCTTTCTCGAAGTCTATAACTGCTCCTATCTCTCGTAAAGTTTCCTTTCATAACCATGGACTTTCCCCTTCTATTATTGTAGTTTCCCCTTTACTTTAAAAAAGACACCCCCTCACTTGTTTGTTCATTATTTATCTATTGTAGGTATACTTTCAAGTTCATGTTTATCACTGCCTTTTCTATCTATTACCGTCTTCTCCAATGAAACACTAGTGTGAGCTCTTCCTATTATTCGGAACTTCTCATGCTTTATGTTTGCCTCTCTCTCCTTCACAATTTGTTCTTTAGTAAATCTATCTCTAATATACATTTCTTTACTGCGATATAAAGACTCATCAATTGCGACCTTTTTTTCCGCACACTGTCGGTTCTTGCAAGCCTTGGTTCGCGGATGTCTATCTACTAGGCCAGTATACTTCATCTTGCAGTCTCAAACTTCTTGATCATCTTCCAATCATTGTCATACTATGTCCAAAGCCGAATCTTATCTCTTCTCTTTGATTACCGTCTATTCTCTTTCTGTTTGTTCTGATTGTTCTTTATTCTTCCATTCTTGTATCAAATCCTAATTGCCCAAGGTGTCCCGTCTATGAGTCTGCAAATTCATTAAAACGACTCATTTCGTTCATGGACATTTTGGCTTCGCCCTTTCCACTACTGCCAATCGTGGTACTCATAGATCTGCCTTAAATACATTTAGTAATAGTCCACCGTCCCATACTCTATGTAATTTCAATTGTTATTACATTCTCTCATTTATCCCTTGATTTTCTTTCTTTTCTCTTCCATTTCACAAGTTGTTTATTCTCTTCTATCTTTTCCTTTTGTTCCTGAAAAATGCGTGTGAATAACATTTTTAATATTTCCCCATAGCTATAAGTTCTTCTTGCCGCAGGCTTGCACCCCACACAGCTTAACAGTAAGATCATTGGAATCACATTGTTGTGCTTGTCCCAGAAGATGACTTCTTTCATTTCCTGTGACATTTACCACCTCCCAAACTTTTCCTCCCTAATATACCCGAGTCATCTTCACATTTTCCCTCATTGGATTATAATTTTCACACATATCTTAGTATAATCTTAATCTTTCCAATGTTTCATCTTTCTTCTACTTCAGACTCGGAAATACACAGTTTCTCACTAAGGAGTGTTTGTTCCATCTGTCACAATGTTATCCATCTAACTGTTCGTAATCACACTTATGATTACTTTATGATCTAGCACTCTACAGGGTTTTTTACCATATCAATTCTAGAACTCCCTTCTTTCCTTCTTTAACTCTTCTCTTTCTAAATGTTACGTTACATTTATTTCCGTCAGGGGCGACACTCTTCCAGTGCTAGAAAGTATTCCAAAACAGGAAATTCATTTACGTCTATTTTACTTCACTTAAACAACCATCTCCACTCGTTCTCAATCATTTCGTGTATTACCTATCACTATTCGGCCTAGAAGACGTAACATACCGCATTTCACTGTATCACTGGAAGTACCCATCGTAATTTCTACTTTCATTCCTCTTCATATGGATGTCAAATTAGCCGTGGATGAAACAGAAGAGCTAGAGTATGTCCTTCATACATTGTTCTTAAATCGAGGTCAACTTAAACCGACTTGATGCCACAGTGGTTCATGAGGGTCTTCCTATGACGAACCTTTCTCTTCTCGTCCTTGAGTCAACTAACTTCTGATGTTTCCTTTTATGATGCGTAATGCAATGTCATTGACATTGCTAAGATTCATCGTATTCCCCTTATGGTAATCTATAGCTCGTACAAATACTATACTCCATATTTTAATTTAGTATGAATGGAATGGATCTATACCTCTTAATCTCTTAGATTAATATGTTTTCTTCCTATTTCTGCTTCGATGTTATTCCTCCTGGCTTGTTATTCTTTCTCGGTTCTGGTTAACTATTATCCTAGTTAGTCAGACACGAAGCGAATGGATCGTGATTGATTCTTCCTTTTGACTTTGCGAACCACAACATATGTATCCTCCTAAATCTTCCTATTCTAATCTCTGTCTCTTAAATACATTATTTTTAATCTCTGCTCGATTCCCTCTTGTATTCTTAGATCACCAGTTTGTCTCCTTATAGGCAAATACTATCTATTAACAAATCCTATATCAAATTAAAAATAAATAAACTTAACTGCTTAACACTCTTGTCAAATTTGCGAGACAGCCTGCGACTGACTTATCAGCATCAATAAAACCAATCATAAACTTTTCAGCTTTATCTAATATCATGTGTTATCTCATTGAGAAACAGTTTGAGTTTCTAAACCAGATTTCTGAACACATAATAATAATCTATTATAGTCATCATTATATATTTTCAGAATCAACTCCCGCGCAACCAACCAGTCCATTATTTTTGTCATTTTTCTTCTGAATTTCACTATTGTAAGATATGATTATATGAAATAATTTCAAATAATAATAATAATATATAATTAATAATAATAAATAATAATGAAATATTCATTTACAGCAAATTTCGCAATTGATGATAATTTTCATTTCTTTAATTTCCCATAGAATGATTAGCAAAAACTCATATATTTAACATTCCTAAGGCAATATAAAACAGGACACCGTAAAATCGACAACATGTAACGTATAGAAGTCTGAGAAGATGAAAGAGACTCTCTCCCACTTAACGGCCTACAAGTGAAGCAGACATTGACCGTGCCTACATAAATACCAGAGAAATACCAACTTATGCATTATCCAAAAAGACCGCGCGACAGGTACCCTCACGCTTGTGGATTATTCGTTCAACATATGTAAGGTTTCCATTCCTCACCATGGGCCAGGTTCAGCACACGCAATCAAGCCTCTCATGTAAACCCCTTATCGTCATACGCCATTCACTATCCTATTATGCCCCTTTATTCTCCATGCCACTCCAAACTCACATGTTGACCTACCTTCAGCGTCATTCAATAAAACTTCGGTTTATTTGGACTTTTCCAATAATAATGCATAACTAATATTAAATCAAGATTAATTATAAGAGTAGACCACATAATAATAATAATAATATAACTACATAATAATAAGTGTGGCAATATATAAAAGAGTTCGTCCAGTAACGAAGAAGAGGCTTCATAGGTGGAGTTAGCCGCATTTACACTCAATACATTAATGACAGTTCGTGTTCATGCCATTCTAAATAAATAATAAGTTTTTGCGCGAACTAGTCAAGTTAGTCTCTGCAGCCCTTGTTACAAGTAACATAATAATAATAATAACTAAATAATAATAATAATAAATACCTAAAATACAATATTAATATAAAATATTACTATTACAACTTCCACTCAAATGCTCAACTTATTTCGATAATTTATATATTCATAAATTGAAAATATAAATAAAATATTATGAATCCTCACATCACATGCAACCTCAATTCCTTCTCATCAATTTCGACTTCCTTAAACCTAAATATAAAATAATAAATAGAACACAAGCTTTGCGTGAGCCTGGATCTTTTCGTATAATTTCTTCTAGCTTTCTATGAGAATGGGCCTTGCCTTCGTCGTATTTTTTATTCATCCTTTTCTCTAACTCCTTGTCTAGGTTCCTGAAGAACGTCACACTCCGATGGTCTTCATATGACTAATTCAAACGAATTGGCCAAAGAGGGATCCCACACTAAGATTTTCTTATCATCTTGTCTCTCTACTCTAAGCTATTATCGCTCAAACTCTATAAATATACTAATAAATAAGTATCTAATAATTCACTCATCTATATAAATTTTCACTTATATAATACAAGTTTAACTCAAATGAATATATCATACCTTACCTTTATTAATATATTAACATTATATATATAGACTTAGTACTCATTACTATATATATTATAACAATACTCATCTATCGGAACTAATATAACATTAGGACATTTAGGACTAGAGATGAGTAAAATACAGTATATATATATCACACACAGTGGGTGACTCTATATATTCAGATAGACTAGAGTATCCACATTACAATATTATACTATATATATATAAATACCACTATATAAACCTCAATATAATACTTTCAAATAGTGGTTATTATATCGCATCAAAAGGCCCCTAATATATAGGGTCATGTAAATTTTCTAACGAAAAGATAATATTAACTAATCAAGAAAGCGAAAATGTTTGTTGGTTGCTGTAAGTTCAAAGAGCATAAAAGACTGGAAATAGTAAAAGCGATGACTAACTTAGACATTGAGTGCCTGCTCATAGAAATAGCGTATAATGCTGATCGAATGGTAGAGTAAATGATAGCGATGAATAAAAGAATAACCTTACTGGTGCGATCACACAGAGCTAATGGTCGATTTAGTTTGTGTGACTACTAGAGTTAATAATAATAATAGTTTGAAAAGGTCAAAGTATTTTATAGTATGGTGTACCATACATGCATGGTTAACACAATAACTCGCTAGATAGGGTAATGTTGAGGCGAGTTCGGGGGGGGGGGGGTTTTTTTTTACCTAGAGAGATGACGCCGGCGGGCAATGTCTGCGGAAAAACCTTTCTCGTTGTGGGAAATTATCAAAATTACCTGTAATGAATGTTTATTGACAGTGGAGTGACCTTGGAGCTTCAGATGAATTGTGTGTACGACTTCAAATGGTTGCCGATACGGCATTGTCGAACCAAAGAATGCTATAACCAGGTTGATCTTTATCTCTGGGGTTTCTTTAATGTTAGCAGAATAATTGAGAATGAGTCACATAGAAACAGGATTGGCATTCTATACCTGTGATTTCTCTCATACGGGCACAAGAGTATTCATTCTTTCAAAAGTATAGACGCCAGAGTTGGTGTAGATATAGATGGTATCAAAGTAAAAGCTGACTACATTTATAAGTTTTGTGAAAGAAGCAGATTGAGTTGCGTGAGTTGCGTGAGTTGCGTGAGTTGCGTGAATTGCGTGAGTTGCGTGGTGACTGTGAGTTTAATCAAATGTATTTGAATGTTGTCTTTTTTTTTTGCAAGATTCTTAAATGTTTAGTCACGGTGGGCAGTGAAGGTAGGGGGAAGAGATCTGGAAGCGCCAACCGTGGTCACTTAGAATTATCAGAGTGAACTGTCGCATTTGAATGTGAACCATATTACGGTTATAGACACACAAGTGTGTAAGAAGAGAGATCATTATTTGAAAATTATCGGGTCTCTATTTTGAAATGTGAACAAAGAAATTGAAAACAAGCAAAATTAAGTATGGAACCTATCAATATAAGTGAGAACTAGAGGCTTTTGAGCGATAGTTGATGCTGCCCAAGAGAAGTATCTGGATTGAGAAAAGCTTAACCTATGCAATGTACAATAGGAGAGGAGTAGCGAATGAACAGTTACTCTTGATGACACAACGGTTATACATAACATATCAAGCACAAAAAAGCTCATTTCGGTTGAATGAAAAAACAATGCCTCCACAACTGAGAGGTCCGAAAAAGGTGTTATGCAAAATAAAGCGAGAAAGGAAGTAATACAAAAGAAATTTGCATACATAGCCTGAGAAAACCGAGTATGGTCAAATTCTAATACTTGGAAAGAATGAATTGGGGAAGGAAGGTAGAAAAGATTAATGAAGGTAGGAGAATTATTTGGCCAGTATGCTATATGAATTTAGGGATGGTTTAATAAGTGATGAAATGAATGTTTAGGAGAGTGTCGGAGAGAACCTTCGAAAATCTGCCATAACTTACAGTAATGAAGAGGTGATACGGAATGTGTGTGGATTTAATGGTGTACAGAAGAAATTAGGTATTTTGGGGATGAGTATTTGTAGGGAGGAAGTAATAGGTAGAGTGAGAGTTGCAAGAAGGCAAACACTGCAGGTTAGAATGGAATTCACTCCGGTATACCAATGTTCAACAATGAGGCGCAAATTGTGATTTGAGAGCATAGCAAATGGATCTAAATTGTGATAGCGTCACTATAGTAGTTTCTTCTCATAAGAATGGAAAGAACTATATATAATAGTAAGCCTTAGTGATAGAGGGTAGACCGGAGAAATACTTAGTGGCACACTGTAAGGAACTTACACGGGAAGCTAGTTATAGTTTAGTGATTCTGTTAGGGAAATGATATATGGCTGGCTTATTTTATTGGTTAAAGAGTACATCGAGCTGAACTTGAAAGGACTGCTATTTATTGGTGAACGAACAAAGTGCATTTAGAAGTGGGTAGAAGGAGAGTGTGGATCAAATTTCTATCGTTTAGCATTGGAGTTACATAACACACAAGCTCGATATGAAAAATGAGGGAGAAGAATAAGTAATACATAGTGCCCTTAGCAATCAGGCTGTCGAATTGACTAAATCTAATATTGACACCCGGCAGCGAGGATACTCTGCTTGTAGCTGTGTGAGGTCATTTTTATTACATACTAGCTTTACTACAAATCATGAGATATAGTCATATCTTTTATCAATATTAACTGTATAGGCTTATTATATCTCCAATATATATATAATAGTATAATATAATAAACTACTAATGCATATTATTTATAACTATTATGGTCCATATATATATACGTATATATTATACATATATATGTAAAAGATATATTACTATGGTTGCCTAACGAAGTAGGTAGCAACGTCTTCCTGACTAGAATCAAAATCATGCATATCGTATTAAAACTTATTGTATATTATTGATAGTTGAGTAGAAAGCATGTGTTAAGCAATAAATGGAGTTCGAAGTGGGACTGATTTAGGATGACTTAATGAAAGCAGAGTGAGCGCCAGGGATGTTTAGTTATGTCACCTATTCGGTTATTTATTTGTGTATTGGTATATGGGTTATTGAAGATAACATAACCTCGACTAATCCATTAAACATTTTCCCATATGTACCAGACACCATCTCAAACAGTCATCACTCTGTCGCTATCCTCTCATTTACTTCCTTTCCTCAACACACCCAACACCTCGTAAGCCTTCTTCATTCTCACTTTAATGTAAATTCATCTCATCATTTATCTAACACACTAATCCAAATTTTTGCCCAACTCTTATACGATTCATTCCTTCTGAACATATTTATTACTCCTTAGATCTATACTCTCGTCATATTCCAGACCATAGTTTAGTTACTATCACATTAACACAGGTGACAACATAACCTCGTGTAAAACTAGCGCACTCAAGACGTCCCTTTACATTAACACAAGGATTAATTTCGTTGCAGCCACACTTACCTACCTAGCAGGTGGCAACTTCTACTACAACTGCATCATCGTTCTCTTTTCATTCACCAACATTATATTTCAAAATATTTAAAGCTATAATATTTTGTTCCAGTTGTTCACCGTGCAAATACATCTGCAAACTTGCAAACCTTGCATTTAAGTCCCTGGTCTAACAATTTTATACATGTATAAGGAACAGCCACTTAACAGTTAAAGAGGACCGAGAGCCTTTTCAGAATCCATTACTTTTAAAACCTTTCTTTGAGCACAGCCTTTGCCAAACCCCTCCTACTCACACTCCTAGTCAAACTCTCTCTCAGATTCGCCACACAAAACCAGATCCATCCGCATATTACGTGATAGGCGCACTTCACTGCCTCCCCATTCTCTCGGTCTATTTGCGTAAACCGTTCCTTGCCACCCTCCACCTCTAACTACTCTTTCGTAGAGCCATTCATATACAAATAATATAACCAAGGAGACATGAACCACTCATCCTGCCTCATTCCTAGTCTATTTAATACTTAAACCAATTCACTTCTCAACCCTGCATTTGTTCCTACACACGCTTCACTATCGTCATAAGTGTTTTTGATTCCATTAATGAGAGCGTCAAACCATACACCGAATAATTATTATATATTATATATACTATCTAAATAATATTAATTATTTAATATTGGTTAAAACTAAAATATAAAAATATATATATATATTAATATTATATATATATTATATATATATATATATAATATATATTAATTTAATATATAATATATATATATATATATATAAGAAGAAGATATTTAATATATATAAATATTTATATTATAAATATTATTATATATATATAATATATATAATATATTATATTATATATAATATATATATATATTTATTTATATAATATATATATATATATCTCTTTATCTTCCCCCTTCATTTTTTTTCCCCCCCCGAAAGGAAAAAAAAAAAATTTGGGGAAAAAAGTAAACAAGGGGGTTGGGTGCGCTATAAGCTTCGGAAAAGAAAATCAGTAGATAGAGGAAAAAAATACGCAAGTCAAAACGAAAGCCCAGCCTTACCACCCCCCTCAGTACCATTAATTAGTGAAACCTCGTCACAGACAGAAAATCTCCACACCTAAAGCTTCTGGGAACAGCGATGGACCTCACTATGGTAGATGTCAATTGTAAGGGTTCATCCTTGGGCCCCAGGTGGGCCACAACATACGCCCGTCACAATCCCGCCATTCACCGTCTGTTATTACGACCTTTCTTCCGCCTCTACCAAACTCAAACATTTCTCATCCTTCAAAACATTCGTTTACCCGACCAATCCCACTTTTTCTTCGGTCTCCCACACGGTCGGTTCCCAACACACTCGCCACTATACTCTCGCTTAACCAACCGACTATCACCAATCCTTTTCCATATGACCAAACAAATCTAACATACTTTCATTTATTCTCTCATTTACACCTTTCTTCCACCACACATCTCTAATACGTTCCATTCCTCAACTTTATCAAATCTTCTCACACCTGCCACGTCCCTAATGTCCCATCCTGAACACATTGAAACTTAGATCTATACTCTATTTCCAGATATACATTAACACAGGCAACAACCTACCCTCATGTAAGACCCTAGTCACTCCTCAGAACTTAGTCCTTTTACATCACACAGGATTTAATTGCACAAGCACCTTTCTGCCATTTCACAACTCACAACTTTCCCTACTAGCACCTGCATCGTTCCGTTCCCTTGTCCATCCAACATATACCTAACAATATTTAAACTCAGACACTTGTTCCAGCTGCTACTCTTATCTTCTTATCTACGTAGTGGGTAGCCAACTTAACTACAACCATACCTTAGTCTTATCTCACGTTTACCTTCAAACCCCTCCTTTTATTACACCCTGCCAAATCTCTTCTAGCGAGAGCTCTTCTCAAACTCTCTTTCGATTTCGCACCACCGAACATATCATGCTTCGCAATATAGGGTGAGCGGCACTCCATCATCTCCATTATCACATATCTCAAACAACCCAATTTCCTGCATCCACCTCTTTAATCTCGAATTCTTTCATAACCCCATCCAAAACACAAATTGATAACAAAAGGAACCAAACAACCCTGTCGTACTCCGCTCATTTAATCTAATTCGAATCAACCATTGACAATCATTCTATTCTACACAGCTTCACCCTATACACATGCATAACTTTTTCATACGCTTCACTATCGTCATACGTAACTTTGATTCCATTCAGAAGCCTACCACCAACACCTGCCATAAACATTCCCTATGTAAC
This sequence comes from Trachelipus rathkii, assembly GCA_015478945.1. NCBI lineage: Eukaryota > Metazoa > Arthropoda > Malacostraca > Isopoda > Trachelipodidae > Trachelipus > Trachelipus rathkii. The sequence goes on from JABUQX010021840.1 coordinate 100,444, forward strand.
TCTATCATACGCCCTGTTGCAGAATCCAAAAAACCTAAATTATTTGTTCTTCTTCTCCCTCATTTTCTCAATTCATTGTTTCAATGTAAGAGATGTGTTCACACAAGCTCTTACTCACTCCCAGTAATCGCACCTTGTTCTTTCACCAAATCCGCCTTCCTTTTAGTCACTCGACGCCTCTTTCGACATAATAGCATATACCTTCCCTACGAAATGTGACACGTCAATAAACTTATTCCCCAGTAATTATTCACACAAGTTTCCCACTTTTCCTCCTTACCTTATAATAATGGGTATCTTATTATCAATCCAGAGGCTCCTCTACACACCAAAAATTCCACTTCAGAACTAGTACCCTACAATACTTACCTAATATACACTGCCTCTTAATAACACAATCTTCCTAAATTACCACATCAATCTACCATCTCTGCCTCCGTTCTTGATCAATTTACCAGTCCGTTCTTACATGCTATACCTGCAGATTTCTTGTTCTGCAACTTTTTCACTCTACCCATTAACTAATTCTCTTACTATGAACTCATCCCCAAATTATGTATTCTCTTGAAGTATTCAACATCAATAACCACACACATTCATCATATAATCCTCTCCATATATACTGTTTATTGTGCGATGATTTTCGAAGTGGGGTCTTCCACACTCCTTGTCACATGACCACACCACATTTTTTATCAGCTACAAAAAGCACCATCTCCTATTGCATTATTCTACCCCGAGCTCCCTTATTTCTCATTCTTAACTTTTCGCGCTTCCTATTTCCTTTTGGTAAGCACCATTCATCCTCCTTCCAAAACTGTTCATTTACCTCTTGTTTTTCTCCTACGTATGCACTCTTTTAGTAAATTTCTTTTTTTCCTCCTTATATAATTCACAGCATCTTTCTTTGAGTCTCATCATTCTGCTTTTAGTACATCAACCACGCTCCTTTTTTTTAACCGCTTTCATCACCCTCTTCATCTCCTAACCATTCCCCTGTTAATTCTTCTTCTACTTTAGCACAATCCACATACTTCCTTTGCACTACTAACAATCTGCTGCCTCATCTTGCCCCCAGATTGATTACAAGTATCAACATTGTCACATTCAACCATACAATAGCCCGCTTTACATAGCGTAGCCGGCTTCTTTCATAACTTATTATCTTATTGTCTTGCTCACTTAACGTCTCACTCTTAAATTTACCTACTTCCTTTCGTATCACTTCCTCCCATCCAGCCCTACTAACATTAATTAAATAGAATCACCTAATGTATTCTACCGATATAAGTCCCATTCCCTAAACCCTAACTGGATTTAGACACATCGACACACATACTTATCAACTCTTCTGATTCTTTCACCAACACTAAATCAAAATTCAATAATGCAAATTTCGCCTTTTCTTGGTCCTATATTCACGAAGATAATCTACCCCATATCACCAAATATCTAGTTGCATTACTTATAAGATAGTATATTATATATATATACTTATAATATATAATATACTATAGCCATAGTATATAATATATATAATATATATATATTATATATATCAGTATCTATATATATATATAATATTTTCCCTTTTAAATTTTATATACAATAAATTACTTTATATATTCGTACTATAATATATATATATATCTATTTTAAGTTTAATGTTTGCCTTTTGATTTAAATGAAAGCTGTCATTTATATCGTATGGTAATATATATTACTAATATATATTATATTATATAGATAAATAGAATGAAATAGCAACAGTAAACTTATACAAATTACTATTTACTATCACAACCACCATACAACACAGTTTGATCTACAAGCACTTTAAAAAATTTTTTTCCTTGTATTAACGACGATCGATGTTTATCACCGAAATCTTAATACTATCGAGAGCATTCTTTGCTTCATTCTCTCCTTCCTTTTATATAGTTCTATCATCTTCCATTATTTATCAGATATTTTAAGTTCTTTCACAATTTTTCACGTCTTAGTTTTCCCTTTTAACACGTCATTCTACTCAAATAACAATCGAAAACTAGTACCTTCTTTTCCTAAATCATCAGATCGTATTCTGAATCCACAATTGTGTGAAAGGTCATTTAAAAATCCATCACATACATGTACATGTGTTGCCTCATTCTTTTCTTTCCTCACTTGGATAAACCATACTTTATGTCAAAGTTTGTCACCTTTTTCATATCTATTTCGGATCCTGCCTTATTCCTTCTACTTATTTCAGCCCTCGAAAAAACTACTCTTGTCAATCCCTCCTCAAATTAACCGAACTTGAACTTGTCATTTGCTTAATTATTCATTAATTAATATGATTTGCTACATAATTATTTTATAATGTACAAATAAAAGAATAATACATAACAATATGATATATAAATAATGACCTTTTCTCTTCTGCCGATAAACTATTTTGAGATGACTCCTCCGACAAACTTCGTGAGGAAGAAGAAGTTGAACTTTCGAGAGTTTCCTTCATGCTTCTGTCCATGGCATCCAAACATGGTGGCAAATTGTCTTCTAAAATAGCATTAAGAACCTCTTCACCCGAAAAACTATAATATCTGCAAGGGAGAGAGGAAAAGTAACAATAATTAATTAAAGGTGCTACATTATTCAAGTAATTATTAAAAAAAATTTTCATTTATGAAATCTCCTCCAGCCCCTGCAAATATCGCTTGCATTTCTCTCCATTTCCCATTCCCCCAATCATAAGAATGCAAGAAAGCGAAGAAAGCTAGAAGCAACAAAGGCCTATCAAAACTGTCTCAGTCAAGAAAGATATATATAAGGCTGACATTTGATTTAAATAGCTTGTCTTAAGAATAAAATTTTTATCATGAAAATAATTAACACAACTTCATAATTAAACACGCAACAAACAGTTTACTAACCTAAATTATAAACAAACATGTCAACTAAGGTAACACGCAAAATCATTACCAATACTCCAAAGGATTGTGAAAAATATCCACCATGAGGATGTAAAGGATTTAATAAAATGAACCCAGTTACTAGAACTGACATTGGTAAAGTCACAAAATACACTACACATCCAAACATTGACCTATAAAACTAAGTTAATTATACTACTCCTTGATCATCCATATACTGATCCAACTTTTTATTAAAGG
>JABUQX010021841.1:0-17500 GCA_015478945.1 Trachelipus rathkii
AGATCTTTCGGGATGTAGGAGTGCACCTTTTGCTGTCGGGTCGGGGTAGGTCTCCAGGAGAGGGTACAGCGTTTCAAACGAGTGAGGTACAGGGTGGGATCAGCAGTAGCATGAGGGCAAGATTGAGAAAAGAATTCGCCAGGCAGGCGAAGAGTAGAGCCATAAACGAGTTCGGCAGCTGAACACTGAAGATCTTCCTTAACGGCCGTGCGTATACCCAGCATAACCAAAGGAAGAGCTTCAGTCCAGTGTTCTGTTTGTGGGTGTGCCATGAGAGAGGCTTTAAGATGGCGGTGAAACCTTTCACAAATCCCGTTCGATTTGGGATGGAAACTGGTGGTATGGATCTTCTCAGAACCAAGCAAGCACGTCAAATCTTTCCAAAGGAAGGATTCGAAAATGCGAACCTTGATACGCCGTCGTGACCGAGAGAGAAAACGCAAACCAAGAGATTTCAATGGGGTACAAGAGCTTTTAGCTAAGCTTTCGGCAGTAGCAACAGAGAGGGGAATAGCTTCGGTCCAACGAGTGAACCTATCAATATACAGGTGAGGATATATCGCTTGCCATGAGAAGGCGGAAGCAGGTCCAACAATGTCGATGTGAAAACTCTCTAAAAATTTGGCCAGGGGGCAAAAAGGTGCCTAAGGGAGCTTTAGTGATGCCTTTGCACCTTAGAACGCTGACAAGCCATGCAGGCGCGGACCCAATTTGCTACGTCGGCGTTAACTTTAGGCCACACAAAACGAGTTGTTACCAGTTTGCGTGAAGCCTCGACGCAAGGGTGTGAAAGCGAATGGAGATTGCAGAAGACTGGCCTTTCCGAAAGAGAATTTTGGAAGAAAGGGCCGAGGATGCTCTGTTTGAAATGTCGCACAAAGAGCCTCTTTTCTATGCGGGAAGATTTGAGCCACTTGCAGCTGTAGAGAAGATCCTGTTGAAGATCGATATTGTCTTGCTCCTGAACGAAGTCCAATGGATTGCGCAATAAATGTGAGAAAGAGCGTTAATTTCAATCCGGGAAAGGGCATCGGCGGTGAAATTTATCCCTCCGGAGATGTACGTATGTCTGTAGTAACTGGGAAACAAATTCCAAGAATGCCTGGGCTATCGCGGGTTTAGTGCCTTCGTGGCGAGAACCATGGCAAAAGTGATGGGCTTATGTCAGTTAGGATATGAAACTCCCGTCCTTCAAAAAGTACCTAAAGTGGCGAACAGCGCAAGATACATGGCAAGCAACTCCCGGTCCAAAAGCACTATACCTTGTTTCTGGCGGGTTTGCAGCTTCGTGAAAAGAAAGCAAGTTTGCACCAAACACCCTTCTGGAATTGTTGAAGCACCACACCTAAAACGAAATCGGAGGCATCTACCTGTACTCTCGCTGGTGCGGAATCGTGCGGATGGACTAGAAGAGTGCATGGCAGAAGCGAGGGCTTTCTTTGGAAACCTTCAAAAACAGACCTGGGCTGCCGGAGCCAGTCAAACCTTTGTGTGCTGCCTTGCTGTTTAGGGCGAATGAGTTCAGTAATCGGCCCTAAAAGTGCGGCCGCCGATTTCAAAAAAATTAATCATCCACAGATATTGGCGAAGCTGCTTTTGGTTCTGGGGGAGTGGAAAGGCGCGGATAGCGTCGACACGGTCTACAAGAGGGAAAATGCACTCAGCCGAGACTGTGTGACCCAGGAAAGTAAGAGAAGACGCACCGAATACTCACTTGGTAGGATTGAGACGTATCCCAGCGTCGTTCAACCTACCAAAGACGGCACGTAAGTGATAGGCATGTTCTTCAGGAGAGGAGGAAGCGACGAGAAGATCATCTAAATAAGTCCAGGCAAACGGAAGACCACGAAGAAATGTGAATCAATGATCTCTGAATGAATTGAGCAGCGTTTTTTCAAGCGAATGGCATTCTCGTATACTCAAAGAGGCCAAACGGAGTGATCACAGCTGTATTGGGAACGTCTTCCGGTGCTACAGGTATATGGTGGTAGGCCCGAATTAAATCCAAAGAAGAAGAGAAGATAGTGTTTCTGGCCAGGTATGAATTGAAAGATTGAATGTGCGGAACGGGATACCTATCTGGAGTCGTGGCAGAATTCAAGGCCCTAAAATCACCACAGGGTCTCCATGTGCGGAACGGGATACCTATCTGGAGTCGTGGCAGAATTCAAGGCCCTAAAATCACTACAGGGTCTCCAGTCTCCCGTAGTGCCTTTAGGAACCATGTGTAGCGGAGAAGACCACAACTCTTGGGAGGGCGGCACAATGGCCAAGTTGTACATGTGTCAACTCGGGCCTTGAGCTTATCAGGTGGCAGGCGACGAGCTCGAGCAAAGGTGGGTGGGCCGGTGGTCTCAATATGATGCTCAACAGAATGCTTAAGTGGGGTGTCTGAAGAGCAAGGATGCAATAAAGAAGGAAAGTCCTTCTGCAGGAGGGTAAGAAAGGGCGAGACAACCGAAGGTGAAGGAGCAATAACAGAAATACCCTTTAGTACAGAAGAAATAATAGCACCGACAGTAGAAAGAGAAGTATCACCATCAACAAGGCGGCGATTACGAAGATCGACCATAAGATTAAAATGACAAAAAATCAGCACCGAGGATGGGCTGTGTCACCTCGGCGACGAGAAAAACCTATGTAAACCGACGGCGGAGAAAAAGATCCAACGTGCACAAACGCTCTTCGTACACCGGGATGGAAGAGTCATTTGCAGCGAAAAGTTGACGACCAGAAAGGGGTATAGCGGACTGAGAAGGATCTCTGGGGACCAAAGAAAGGCTAGCGCCAGAGACGGTCAAAAAGGAAAGCTTAGTGGAGTGATCATAGATACGAAGGATATCATGTGTAGTAGGAGGAGAAGAAGAGAAAGAACCAGCATCTCCCGTCGCACCTACGACGGGCCTGCTGCTGAGTTTCCCTGGTGAAGTGGACAGGGAGGATCGCATTTCTTCGCATCCATACCGAAAGTATGGTGATAATAACAGTACCCAAGAGGATACTGGCGCTGGCGTGAGGAAGAAGCAGAAGGTGAACGAGGACCGCGAGAAGGACGATGGTTGGAATGAGTGCGATCGCGGAAGCGAAAGGTGTTATTATCTCAGACATGCCCGTTTCGAGAACCGAAATCCGGGCATCGAGAGATGCAGAAGAAAGATGAACAGCGAAAGCATGAGAATAGGAAGGTTGGGGTGGGTGAGAATAAGGAGGCTGAGCGGGCGGTTGAGGAACAAAAGGGGGAGCAGTACTGGGGAACGTGTTGGGCGTGAGGTGCAGCGTTTGAGAGAGAGAGAGAGAGAGAGAGAGAGAGAGAGAGAGAGAGAGAGAGAGAGAGAGAGAGAGAGTAGAGAGAGGGGGGGGGGTGAGAGATAAGAGAGGGTGAGCGGGATAAGAGCGAGAGAGGCGGGGGAGAGAGAGAGAGAGAGAGAGAGAGAGAGAGAAGGAGAGAGAAGAGAAGAGAAGAGAGAGAAGAGAGAAGGAGAGAGAGAGAGAGAGAGAGAGAGAGAGAGAGAGAGAGAGAGGAGAGGAAGAGAGAGAGAGAGAGAGAGAGGAGAGAGAGAGAGTAGAGAGAGAGAGAGAGAGAGAGAGAGAGAGAGAGAGAGGAGAGGGAGAGAGAGAGAGGAGAGAGAGAGAGAGAGAGAGAGAGAGAGAGAGAGAGAGAGAGAGAGAGAGAGAGAGAGAGAGAGAGAGAGAGAGAGAGGAGAGAGAGAGAGAAAAAAGGGAGGAGAGCGATATAGAGGGGAGAGAGAGAGAGAAGAGAGAAGAGAGAGAGAGAAGGAAGAAGAGAGAGAGAGAGAGAGAGAGAGAGAGAGAGAGAGAGAGAGAGAGAGAGAGAATTATAATAGCGATACAATAAGGGGGAATGATGCAACGGTTCAACGGGCAGAGACATTGCAAAGAGTTAAACCCTAGACCCAACCATCTCAAGGTGAGCCGAGAGAGTGGAACCACAACAGGCCTGTGAGGCATTCTTTATACAGGGGGAAAACGACAACACCTATAAATATCATGTAATTGGGGTGACGTTAATAAGTTCTGAAGGAGCCTCAGAACCCAAATCTCTTAGAACCTTCTTTAGAAAGTAATAATGTAATCTTTCCAAGAAAGATCACGTAAAAAAAAACTTATGGGCAGACGAAGGTTTGAATTGCCTGTTTTCGATGATGTTAAAGTTGTGTGGAAGGTTATGTAGAGTAGAAAGATGAAAAAATGAGTTTTTGAGGCATTGAAAACAACCATGCTTGCTCTGAACCAATTAGAAATTCTAGAACGATCAGAGGTTAGTTGGAAGCATGAGTTAATTTCTGTTGGGTGGGGCGCCTTTTAAAAGGAAAGGTGCAATGAAGAGTGGAGTCGCCGGCATAGGAGTGGATAGATGATGAAGTGATAGAGGTTATTAATGAATCATTTAAGTAGAAAATGAGTTGGGGATAGGACGGAACCCTGAGGAACACCACTATTAATAGTTTTAAAGGATTACCGGTGGCCGCATACAAAAGCTGATATAAAACTACCGGTAAGAAAATTAGAGGGGATAGATACCGAAAGAAGAAAGTTTCGAAATCAAAGGTTTGTATTAGACTGTGTCTAAAGGCTTTAGATATTTCTTGTGCCACAGCAAAAGATTGACAGAAATTTCAAAGAGCAGAGGAACAAAAGTCAGAATGATGAGTAGAGCGTTCATCAGGAAAGCCATACTCGCGATCTCAAATAAAATTAAAAGAATCAATAGGTTTCCAAATCATACTCTTAATGATAAATTTGGAAACTTTAGTAAGATATTTAAATGTTCCAATACTATTGATGTAAATGGAGAAAAACTTTTCCAGAAGGATTTTCAGGCAAACTGAAATACTAAAGAAGTGATATTCAAAAAATACAGAGAAATATGAACGTAGATCTCTTAATAACGATTTGTGGAGATTGTGAGTAGCTATGAATTAAATGAGACGGAAAGAGGAAAGAATACTGCCAACTGAGACTAAAAATCTAGAGGGGTGGTCTATAGTGCTTTGAATAATAATAATGATGACGACGATTTGCGGCTCAATAAAAAAAATAATAGTAGAATATAAAAAGTTTGATATAAGTAAAAAAGAAGCTTCACACAAGATATTTTTAGCTTAAATTAAATATTGTAAAAGTTTAAATTAGAATATTTATATAGGATTAAGATAGAAAAATATTTTATTATTATTTTGTCAATTTAATAAAAATGAGGAATCTGTGAAACGATCATTTAGAAGAAAAACCTTCTTTACTAATCCTGTTCTCTACAGGTCAAATATGGTCTTCAAGATAATATTATTAACTTTTTTATTAAAGTTCCAAATTAATCATAACCAGCATATTTCCCTCTAGTAACAACTTTCCTATCACCACATAATTAATCTGGTACTGAAGAAAAAAGGCCTTATCAAATCTTTTAAAATGTAATATTAAACATCGATTACATTTCTAAGGTTGATTGTACACCCGACGCCTTTACAGGTTCAGAGTAAAACTAAAAAAGGTTTAATTTGGGTAAGTCAGATGGGGAAAAATCCATCACTATTTTAGTTACATTTGAAATAGAAAAATTACATAACTTAAAATTTTGCTCTATATAAGGATTGAAAGGGTTGAAATGTAGACTATAAAAATACATTTAATAATTAATCACAGCATAAATAATTTTACATAAATTTCATATTAAAAATAATTAGATTATATAAATACTCAACATGATTTTAAACATGTTAAAAACAAATATAAAAGATCAAAACGTGATTGGACTCGATCGTATTCAGATTGCAGACGATGTACATCAAATACGAGCTTGAATATAAATACATAAGAAAATAAAAAATATATAAATACGTAATGAAATATTTACTAAAAAATAAGTATTTTATAAAATTAAATAAAGTAAAATTTCAACAACTTTAATCAAGCTGCTCATAATCAGTACAATGCAGACTCGAATTTAAATCCTTAGACTTTAAATCTTGTGACAATTTGTAACTCTTTGTAACTCTCGAACTCTCCTCCTCCTCATAATCGCTCTCCAAATTAACGATTTTCTCAGTTTTAGCTAAAATATAAGACACATCAGTTAAGTAAGAAAGTAACCTGTCTAAATAATATTCATCACGACCCATGGTTTGTAAGTAAGATGCTATCATTGGAAAGGTCTTATCGGTCGGCAAAAACACCTTTGCAATTATTGGATATCTCACTGATAACCTGTAAAAAAAACATAGGATTATAATTTTTCCCTAACATCTTTTTGTTATTAAATATGGATATCAATTCAAAGAATGATTTTAAATAATAATTATTAATAATAGTTATGATAATAGTAATTAATTAATTAATTATCCACATTTTCAATCCTCTCTTTGTTTTAATTAAAGTTTTTATTAAATCATTTCAGTTAGTATCCATTTATTAGTTTCAGTGAAGTTCTGAGCGCGGAGTTTTAAAAGATAAGTTCCAGTTTTAAGTTTTTTTTCTTTTCTTTTGTCTAGTACTTGTGGTTGTAAGTTTTTAGCAAAATAAATGGGGAAAGGTTACGTAAGTTTGAGTTTTATTTTTTTTTATTATACAAAATTTGATTTTTAATTAATTTTAACATATAAACTTTTTAATTTAGGTTTTAGCGTATGATCAATTTTATCCGAATTCTTTCTCTGATTTGTTTCTTTCTGTTTTTGGCTTTTGTTTTTGTTTGCGTGTGGTGTGTGATGGCAGATTTGCGTAGGTGCGGGCTTTCTATTGACTTTACCAACATCCGCGGCTTACTACCACCTCTCTCTCTAACCCTAATCTTTTGCTCTTGTCTGAGACTCAGATGGCTAAGAGTTCATCCTCTAACTCGTTTAATGTATCAAACTATAACTTGTTTCATCATTTCCGTCTAAAGGGTGGAGTATGTGCCTACGTAACATTAACACTCCTGTAACACGTCTCGTGAATCTCGAATCTCCTAATTTCGATGTTCTATGGCTTAAAATCTTTCTTCCTTCTACTACGATAATCTTGTGCTTCTGCTACTGTTCTCCTAACTAACAGAACAGATTTTCACGCCTTTTTTGATTATATTACTACTTCTCACGAGACTGTTATATCTTCTCATCCAAATACTGAGGTCCTCTATTTAGGGGATTTCAATGTACACAACACTGAATGGTTGGGGTCCTCTCATACTGATTTAGGTGGGGAGGAGGCCGAATCATTCAGTATTCTCACGATCTGGAGCAACTAATTAAAGAACCCACACACAATTCGGATCGTCAGAACCAATTCTTAAACATACTTGACCTATGTTTCACCACTACTCCTTCTCTTTATAAATACACCACCTTCGCTCCTATTGGTAAATCTGATCACAACCTTATATCTCTTAATTTTAATATTTTCTCTCCAACAGCTCCATCCTGCCCTGTGCGTTCTTTCTGGCATTTTGACCGGCCCGATTGGGGGGCTTTGTGCGACTTCTACGCTAAATATAATTAGAATGACTGCTTTGCCTCGGGTGAAGCTTCGGCTTCTTCCGATAAGGTGGGAGCTGTAATCGTTGATGGGATGAGCAGGTTCATTCCTTCTTCGACTAAATCTCTCTCTCCTCATAATCCATGGTTCGATCGTACTTGTTCTCCTATCACTCTCGCTAATTTTCATTCAGCTAGAAATCATTGCAGGGATACTCTTCGAAGAGCAAAGCGGGCTTTCATCAAACGAAAGTGCGCTAACCTCCTTGGTTCTCCTATATCTGGGAGTTCTGTTTAGACTGCGATACTTTTTTTCCTCTTCACAGTTACTTCAGTTATACAAGGGTCTCATCCGCCTTTGTATGGAGTACTGCTCTCATATCTGGGGGCTCGGGTTTCACCCGGCTTTTGGATAGGGTCGAGTCAAAGGCAAAAAGGCTTATAAACTGTCCTGTACTTTCTAGTTCACTTGACCCTCTTTATTTGCGGCGCGATGTTAGTGCTTAATCTCTTTTCTATAGGTACCGTAGCGGCAAGTGTTCGAGGGAACTTTCTATTCGCGTGCCACCACCTTTACGACGCCCTCGTAGCACAAGGGGTTCTGTGTCGGCACATGAATTTTGTGTTGATATTAGCAACTCCAGACTAGTTCGCTGCGGTGCTTCCTTCTTTCCTGCCACCTCTGTTCTGTGGAATTCTCTTCCATCTTCTGTGTTTCCTACTTAATTTAATCTCCCTCACTTTAAAGTCCGCGTCTGAGCTCATCTGCGTAATTTGCGCTAGTTGAATATTTGCTGCGTTCAACACCCCCTTCTTGAATAGGGCTTTGCCCGTGAGCGGTGGTGACAACTGTAAAAAAAAAAATCTACTTCTTCGGAGAGGTTGGCAACATGTACCGGAAACAGAAAAGTAGAAGAACATGTAAGTCGAAAGGAAATCCTCCCCCCCCCCCCCCCCACTACCTTTAAGTGGGAGTTCGTCGTAGTAAAAAAAAATCCACCCTAGGACTTCTCAAAACCGTGACGGACCCTCCATGTGGTATCTCGCCAATGTAAGGTTCATCCCTTCCACGCCCACGACCATACCCCATCAAAAAACCCCGCCATTCTCTTCTATTATACATCTTTCTTCAAGCCTCTGTCAAACTCGCATTCCTTTCCTTCAGACATTCCACTACTGACTCAATCCACTTTTTCTTCAGTCTCCCAACCGGTCGATTCCCAGCACACTCACAACTATACATTCCTTAACCAAACAATTATCACCCATTCCTTCCATATGACCAAACCATCTTAATACACTTTCGTTTATTCTCTCATTTACCCCCTTCTTCACACCACACAACTCTAAAACACATTCAATCTTCATTTAATCAATTCTTCTCGCACCTAACACGCCCATAAGATTGTCCATTTGAATTTTGAACAGATTGTACCTTAGAGATCATACCTCTTACTCCACACCATAATTTTACTACTATATATTAACACCGGTAACAGCATACCTTCACGCATAATCCTTGCGCGCTCAAGACTTAGTCCCCTTGTATCCACCAAGGATTTAATTGCACCAGCTACCTTCCTACTTGGTTTTCTGCATCATCCGTTCCCTTTTCACCCAACTTTCTTTCTTCTTTCTTCACCTTCCTCTTTGCCCCAAGATTGGGGGTAAGGTGCTGTACAAGCATCGGAAAAGAAAAGCAGTAGGAGACATGACAAACGTCGAAAAGAAAGCCCAGACCTTACCGCCCCCTCTGTACCATTAATTAGTGAGAGCTCGTCACAGACAGAAAATCCACCCTAGAGCATCATGGGACCGCGACGGACCCTCACTATGGTAAATCGTCTGTAAGGTTCATCCCTGGCCCCCAGGTGGGCGCACAACATGCCCCATAACAAATAACCCCCCGCCATTCTCTCCTATCATGCACCCTTTATTCTCGCCTCTGCAAACTCACATGTTTCTCTCTTCAGTACATTCGTTCACCAACTCAAATCCACTTTCTCTCGGTTCCCAGCCGGTCCGGTTCCCACACACTCACCAAACTTATACATCCGCTCACCAACTGCTACTATCATCTCATCCTTTCCAACATGACCAACCATCTCAACATACTTTCATTTATCTCTCATTTCCCTTTCTTTACACCACACCACTCCCTATACGTTCATTCTCTCTTTATCAATTCTTCTCACACCTAGCACACCCTAAGATTGTCCATCTGAACACATTGAACTTTAGATCTATACTTTTATTCCAGACCTAGTCCCCTCATACAATCACACAGGTAACAACATACCCTCAATGTAAAACCCGAGCACACTCAAGACTTGTCCCTTTGCATTCACCAACGATTTAATTGACCAGCCACCTTCCTGCCATTTCACAACTTTCTACCTACATCTCTGCATCGTCTCGTTCTTCTCAATCCAACATTACCCTAAATCTTTAAACTCAGACACTTTGTTCTAGCGGCTCACCATCTAACATAATTTACACTGAGGAGTGTCCTCACTCAACAACCATAACCTTTACTCTTATCCTACGTTTACCTTTTCAAGCCCTCCTTTCGCAGCACCCTTGCCAAATCTCTCTATAACTCCTCTCAAACTCTCTTCAGATTCCGCCACACAGAACCAAATCAACCGCATATAATAGGGTAGGGCACCCCCACTTAACTCCATTCTCCACCATTCTAAAACCATTTCCCTGCCTCCCCAACCTCAAATTCTTTCATAACCCATCCATATACAAATTCGAATAACCAAGGAAGACATAACACAACCCTGTCTGTACTCCGCTATTAATCCTAAACCAATCACCATTGACACTTTATTCTTACAATCACGCTTCACTATCGTCATACAATACTTTTGATTCCATTCCGAAGCCTACCACCAACACCATATATCACTACCACCTGCCATAACGCTTCCTATTAACTCTATCATACAACACCTCGTGCAAATCCATAAAACCTAAATAAATTCTATTCTTCTTCTCCCTCATTTTCTCAAGCTCATTTGTTTCAATGTAATGATTTGATCCACACATCCTCCTACTCACTCCTAAACGCACCTTGTTCTTCACCAATCAGTCCCTTCCAGTCACTCGACGCACTCTTTCGAACCAAAATACCAGCATAATACTTCCTACAACACTCCATAAACTTATTCCATTTATAATTTCTACAGTTCCCCCTTTTCTTCCTTACCCTTATATAACAAGGGTACTATTACCGCTTTCCTCCAATCCCTTGGAACTATACCTCCATAAACTGCTTTATTACACAACTTCCAAAATCCAATCATTCACCATCTCGCCTCCGCTCTTGATCATTTCACTAGTAATTTCAATCTCATACACGCAGATTTACCTTCTTCAACTTTCTCACCCTACCTTACCTCCTCCTTACTAATTAACCTCATCCCGCAAAATACCTATTCCTTTCTTGCACCATCAAACCCACACACATTCACTATCACCTCTTCATTACTGTTAATATTGTGCAGATTTTGGAAGTGGTTCTTTCCCCTCCCCTCACATCCATTTCATCAGCTTCACACAAGCACCATCCCTATTCATTATTCAAGTAGATTCCCTTATTCTCATTTCTAACCTTTTCGCGCTTCCTTCCAGAAGAGCTTCCTATTTCCTTGTATGTCCCCCCATTCCATCCTCCTTCCAAACTGTTCATTTATCCTCTTGTTTTCTCCTACGTATACACCTTTTAGTATTTCTTTTTTCCTCCTTATATAATTCAAGCATCTTTCTTTTGAGTCTTCATCATTTGCTTTAAGTACATTCAACCACGCTTCTTTTTTTACCTTTAACCGCTTTCATCACCTCTTCATTCCACCATTGCTGTAACATTCTTACTTCCTACTTTGCACATCCACACACTTCTTTGCTCTACTAACAATTGCTTCCTTCATTTGCCCACCAATTGCTCAGTATTCAAACTTGTTCACATTTCACCGTTTTACTAGCGAGCGGCTCTAACATACTTATCTTATTTCTTTCGCACTACTTAACTTCTCACTTTAAATTTTAACCTACTTCCTTTCGTATCACCTTCCTCTCCATCCAAAGCCCCCCCACTAACTTAAATTTTACATAGAACACAACATAATGCGATAATCATTCCTAAACCCGCTAACTGATTTAACAATCCAACAACAATACTTCAACAACTCCTTCTCCAACACAAAATCAATCATACTTTTCACTTCGATACATCTCTACCTACACCAACGTCTAGTATCTTATGGATACTCTTGTGTTTAAAGAAAGTAATTACTTACAACACATACCTCTCTCCTCCATTACAGAAATCAATCACCTTTCCTACCATTCTCATTCTCCGCCACCCCCAAACAACCTGTTATCATCCTCCTTTTTTGATCACCTATCCAACATTCGGTCCCCCAAAACTATCAATCTGAAGCTCCTCCTCCTTATTCCAGAACATCATTCAGATTTATCCCAAAAAAATCGTACTCTCTTAACGTTTCCCCCAGATGGACCAATACGTCACAACCACACATACCTTGACCTTTTCAAACTTAACTTTAACCATAGAATTTCTAGGACGTCATCACAATCAAGTCTACCATTAGCTCATACCAACAGGTCAACTCATCAAAATTGCAACTCCTTCTCTTCTCTCTCATTCTCTTCCACACCAGCACGCAACACATTTCACATCACACCATTCATTTTCACCGTTTTCCTTTCAATCTTTGTTTACGTCACAGCGAGCAAATCAAATTTGCCCTTTCTAAATACATCCATCACTCTCTCCTCTTCCTCAACATTTATCCTCTGACCAATTCCCCATGTACCTCATACGTTCATACATTGCCGAAAGTTTTAGAAGGTCATTTACGGCGATCACGACCTTCTCCGAGGCCTGCATTAGCATTCCTGGCAAGAAATAGATGGTAGTAGGCAGCCAACCCAACTACCACCGCCCCTTAGTCGACTTCTACGACACGCAGGACATACGATGTGGGAATTCTTTCTCCCCCGCACACAGGGATATGAGTAGTAGGGATGTCTGTAAGGTGTTATCTAGAAGTGGGGTGTGTACTTTAATCATGTGTATATGATATGTGGATAAATGGTGGTAAGTAATATGTTGCCTGGAGGATGAGTGTGTGAAGAATATGAACGCAAAAGAGAAAGGCGCACCATTAAAAATTTTCACCCAACATATAGCCTAAATATTGAAACTCAGATACTTGTTCCAATTGCTCACCATCTAACATGATTTCACACCACGGACTCTCCTTACTCTTATCTGCATTTACTTTCAACCCAATCCTTTTACACACCCTGCCAAACCCCTCTACCAATACTCTCAAACTTTCTTCGGATTCGCCACACAAATCTAAATCAATACAGCACAATAAGCAGGGCACCCTATACTCTCTTCCATTCATCATCAGTCTAACATCTAAAAATGTAAAAGAAAAAGCTACACTACAATAAAAAAAAAAACTTACATTTTAATAATGACTAAAGCAACGAATTTCCATTGACTTATTTTGAAATTGATGTTTTGTGCCGTGAAATCAAATGTTTCAATCAGGGGAATGACGAGCTTCCTCACTTCTCTTTCGTTCAGACCGAAATCGACGGAGAATTCAGACAATCTGGAAAGGAAAAAAGTCAAGTTGCTTTAAACTTTATTTCTCTCTAAAAGGAATATTTAGAATTTCCTTTTTTTTTTTTTTTTTGTTCTAGAGGGGAACTTTGGTTTTGAGAACAGGGTGATGTACATATATGTGTGTAAGCTTAGTACGTATTGAGACGTTTTAGAGAAAGGATGAAAAACCGGAAAGCTCTACTACAACTCGAGCTTACTCCGATTCCTATAAAATCTTTAGTTGCGTTCCTGCACATTCATTGAAATTATAGATTAATAGTTTTCATAATGTTGGACTGACTTTCATGGTTTAAAGATTGGCGAAGCACCTTGTCAATCGTAAGTTTTATATTACAAAGAATACTCGGAGTTAACGTTCATGTTTATAAACAAAGGTTAGGCTACTCTCGGGGGGGGGGGGCATAAAAATTTATATCCATGTCAGATATGGGGAATTATTCCTGGTGTGACGTCATTTTTCTAATGACGTCACAACTTTTCATAATCTGGTTCAAAAATAAAAAAAAATAAAATCCGTCAGATTATATCATAATTTGTGTGGAAGAATGCAACTTTTGTTTGTGGTTTTGGTTTCAGCTTTTCTCCCATCTTCGTAAGAGATGGGAATAAAACAAATTTTACTTTGGCAACTTCGGAAGTACAACACTATTCTTAATTTATTATTATCAAGATGGTTAATGTAAAGAAACTTTGGACTATTTTCCTTAAAAAAAATATAATTCGTAAAAATTTGAAGATCATTTATTAATAAAAATTTTTAAATAAAATAATAAATAATAATAATAATAATAATAATAATAATAATAATAATAATAATAATAATAATAATAATAATAATAATAATAATAATAATAATAATGGCCCCCTGGGCCAAGGGATGAACCCCACATTGACGAGATGCTAGTGAGGGTCTGTCGCGGTTCCATGGAGCTATACTGTATGGTGGATTTTCTAACTGCGACGAGTTCTCACTAATAGCTATAAAGGGAGCGTAAGGATGGACTTTCTTTAGACTTGGTGTCATATCTTCTACTTCTTTTCTGTTTCCGATGCATGTCACGCACCTTACCCCCAATCTTGGGGAAAGAAGAAAAAGCAAAAGATGATGATGATCGATGATAAATATATATATATATATATATTATAGTTATATTATAATATATATATATTATAAAAAATATAATATATATATATATATATATATAATATATATATATATATATATATATATATATATATAAATATAAATTAAATATATATAATATATAATATATATATTATATATAATATATATTATATATATATATATATATATATATATATATATTATATATATATATATATATATATTTATATATACTATATATATATATAATATATCTTTTCTTCTTCTTCTTCACCTTCCTCTTTGCCCCAAGATTGGGGTAAGGTGCTGTAGACAAGCATCGAAAAGAAAAGCAGTAGGAGACATGACAAACGTCGAAAAAAAAGCCCAGCCTTAACGCCCCCTCTGTACCATTAATTGTGAGAAGCTCGTCACAGACAGAAAATCCCCTAGAGCATCATGGGACCGCGACGGACCCTCAAACTATGGTAAATCGTCAATGTAAGGGTTCATCCCTGGCCCAGGTGGACACAACCATACCCCCTACCAAAACCCCGCCATTCTCTTCCTATCATGCACCTTTATCTCGCCTCTGCCAAACTCACTTTTCTCTCCTTCAGACATTCTTTCACCGACTCAATCCACTTTCTCTCGGTCTCACCAGCCGGTCGGTTTCCCAACAACTCTCCACTATACATCGCTTAAACCAACCGACTTTCAATCATCCTTTCACATGA
Source organism: Trachelipus rathkii (assembly GCA_015478945.1). NCBI lineage: Eukaryota > Metazoa > Arthropoda > Malacostraca > Isopoda > Trachelipodidae > Trachelipus > Trachelipus rathkii. The sequence continues at coordinate 14,986 of JABUQX010021841.1, forward strand.
CCAAAACATCTCAACATACTTTCAATTTATTCTCTCATTTACCCCTTTCTTCACACCACAAGACTCTCTAATATGTTCATTCCTCACTTTATTAATTCTTTCACACGCTTCACTATCCCCTAAGATGGTCCATCTGAACACATTGAACTTTAGATCTATACCTTATTCCACACCATAGTCTACAACCATACAATAACACAGGTAACAACATGCCTCATGTAAGACTCTAGCGCACTCAAGCACTTAGTCCTTTACATTCACCAACCTTTACATTGCACCAGCCACCTTCCCTGCCATTTCTACACTTTCTACTACACTCTGAATCATCCGTTCCTTTCTCATCCAACACATACCCTAAATATTTTAACTCAGAAAATTGCTCCAGCTGCTCATCATCTAAATAACTTCACACTGAGGACTGTCCTGCACTCACAACATAACCTTACTCTTATTCTACGTTTACTTTTCAAACCCCTCTTTTACATACCCTGCCAAAATCTCTCCACCAAATCCTCCAAACTCTCTTCAGCCTCGCCACACAGAACCAAATCATCCGCGATCAGTAGTAGGGCAACCCTCCAACTCCTCTCCATTCTCCCATCATTTAAACACCATTCCTGCCATCCAACCTCGAATTCTTTCATAACCCCATCCATATACACATGAATAACCAAGGACATAACACAGACCTGTCTCACTCCGCTATTAATCCTAACCAATCACCATTGACACCATTTATTCTTACAAACAACGCTTCAACTATCGTCCATACCTACTTTTTTGAATTCCTATTCAGAAGCGCTACCACCAAACCACCATAATAATTCACTAATACCTGCCATAAGCCTTCCCAATTAACTCTATCATACGCCCTGTTGTAGAATCTCATAAATACAATTTATTATTCTTCTTCTCCTCATTTCCTCAATCATTTGTTTAATGTAAGATTTGATCCAACACTTAGAATCTACCACTTCTAAACGCACCCTTGTTCTTCACCAATCAAGTCCCCTAGTCACTCGACGCACTCTTTCGACAAAATACCAGCATATACCTTCCCTACAACATCAATAAACTTATTCCCTAATATAATTTTCCTACAGTTCCCTTTTCTCCCTTACCTTATATAAGGGTACTATTACCGTCCTCCTCCAATCCCTTGGAATACAGACCCTCCATAAAACGCCTTTATTACACACTTCCAAAATCCAAATCAATCACCATCTGCCTCCGCTCTTGATCATTTTAACTAGTAATTCAATCTATACCTGAAGATTTTACCATTCTTCACTTTCTCACGCTAACCATTACCTCATCCTTACTTATAATAACCTCATCTCCAAAATACCTATTCATTCTTTGCACCATCAAAACCACACACATTCACTAATCACCTCTTCATACGGTTAATATTGTGCAGATTTTCGAAGTGTTCTTTCCACACACTCTCCCCTCACATCCAATTTCATCAGTTACAAAAAAGCACCATCCCATTCATTATTCTAAGCAGAATTCCCCTTAATTCTTAGTACATTCCATATATATATTATATATATATAATATATATATTATATTATATATATATATATATATTATATATATATAAATATATTATATATATATATATATACTATATATATATTATATTATATATATAGGGAAAGTGTGATTGGTGAAGAGAAAGGTGCGTTTAGGAGTGGTAGAGGATGTGTGGATCAAATCTTTACTTGAAACAAAATGTTGAGAAAAGAGGGCAAGAAGACAGAATAAATTGTATTAAGGTTTTTATGGATTTGCAACAGGCGTATGAAAGGGTTAATAGGGAAGCTCTTATGGCAGGGTTAGTGATATATGTTGTTGGTGGTAGGCTTCAGAATGGAATCAAAAGTTTGTATGACGATAGTGGGGCGTGTGTAAGAATAAAATGATATCAAAAGTGATTGGTTTATATAATAGCGGAGTGAGGCAGGGTTGTTGTTATGTCTCCTTGGTTTATTCAATTTGTATATGATATGGATGAAAGAAAGAATTAGAGGTGGGGGTTGGCAGGAAATGGTTTTAGAATGATGGGAATATGGAGATGAGTGGAGGGTGCCCCACCTTTTATATGCGGATGATTTGGTTTTGTGAAGGCGAAGATCTGAAGAGAGTTTGAGAGGATTGGTAGAAGAGAGATTTGCAGGGTGTGTAAAAGGGAGGGGTTTGAAAAGTAAACGTAGATTAAGAGGAAGGTTATGGTTGTAAGTGAGAGAGTCCTCAGTGTGAAGTTATGTTAGATGGTGAGCAGCTGGAACAACGTGCCGAGTTAAATATTTAGGGGTATTATGTTGGATGAGAAGGGACGGATGATGCAGCAGTGTAGTAGGAAAGTTGTAATGGCAGGAAGGTGGCTGGTGCAATTAAATCGTTGGTGAATGTAAAAGGACTAAGTCTGGAGTGCGCTAGGGTTCTTTGCATGAGGGTATGTTTTGCTTACCTGTGTTTTGTATAGTAGTGAGACTATGTCTGAATAAGA
>JABUQX010021841.1:22500-40160 GCA_015478945.1 Trachelipus rathkii
TCGATTACATGGACAAAGTTTTAAAAAATAATAATAATAATAATAATAATAATAATAATAATAATAATAATAATAATAATAATAATAATAATAATAATAATAATAATAATAAGTAAACGTAGATAAAAGTAAGGTTATGGTTGTGAGCGAGAAAAGTCCTCGGTGTGAAGTTATATTGGATGGTGAGCAACTGGAACAAGTGTCTGAGTTTATAATATTTAGGATATATGTTGGATGAAAAGGGACGGATGATGCAGAGAGGAAGATAGCTGAATGCAATAATCCTGGTGGATGTAACAGGTGACAAGTCTTGGATGTGCGATAGGATCTTCATGAGGGTTGATGTTACCTGATGTTAATGTATAGTAGTAGACTATGGTCTGGAATAAGAGGTATGATCTAAAATTCAATGTGTTCAGATGGACAAACTTAGGGCGTGTTAGGTGTAGGAAGAATGAAAATGAAGAATGACCGCATTAGGAGTTGTTGGTGTGAAGAAAGGGGTAATGAGTGAATAAATGAAAAGTACATGAGATGGTTTGGTCGTATTTGGAAATAGGATGGATGAAAGTCGGTGGTTAGGCGGATGTATAGTGGCGAGAGTGGGAAATCGACCGGCTGAGAGACCGAAGAAAAGGCGGATTGAGTAAGTAAGGAGAGTCTGATGGAAAAGAATGTAGTTTGCTTGAGGCGAGAGGAAAGTATAGAATTAACTCAGAGATCGATAAGATTGTGGATATAGTGAGTATATATCTGATAATCTCAGAACAATCTTAGTATCTCGTGGAATGGATGAATACGTGTATTCAGAAATAGAAACTCTCTTTACAGTTAGTGATTTACACGAGATATCGTCGTGAGAATGTTGTGACAGACAGGCCTGTGGGTGTGTAATTGGTTTATAGAGCTGTCAGTCGTCAGGAGCTGCCGCAATCCTGAGTGGAAATGGACCGGACGAACACTGTGTCGGCGCACTCTCATTCTTGTTCGCGACACAATGACGATCCATGAAGGTGAACATTCTCTTTTGAAAAGGACTAAATTTCTGTGACTCTTACATTTCTTTCTCAAGATGAATGTTTATCGAACAAGCTCCGCGGACTAACCATAAGCTTTATTGGGGAAAAAATCTACCAAGGAAGAAGAAATGCATTATGCGTAGTTAGCAAGGGGTCATAATAATAATTAATATTAGTATAATTAAATAATACATTTGAGAGGAGAAGATGTACACGAACGGAACTTTAATTAATGAAGTAATAAGATAAAGAAATGAAATAGAAGAAAAAAAAATAAATGAATAATAAGTGAAATAATGAGAAATAATATAATAGACACTAATATACTCATGGCCCTAAATATTATTAAGTGAAAGTGAAATGAGAATAGTTAAAATTAAGATAATTTAAGAGAACGTGATAGTAATTTGAGTGTTGACTAGCATATATCTCGTATTGTGATACCTCGAATCTCACATAGGATGATCAAAAAATTATTTAAATAGTCAAACTTTGAATATTTTGGTATTAATGTGATATAGTAGGGTTGTTATTGTTTTTTAAATAGCTTTTTTCCAGGGGGCGGAGAGGAATCCCGTCTGAAAAACAAAAATTTTATGTTCATTTTTTGGGGATGGTTGCAATATGATTATAATTAGACTACCTTGACTTTTAAAGAATTTCTCGTATAAAAATTTAGTAAGATAGATATTCTAGTTTTCCCTTACAGTAACAAGGTGTTATGTACCGATAATCAGAGCATCCGATTCTTAGTAGAAGCATGCTCTAGATTAGTGTAAAGATCGGAATTCCAAGCTCAACTCCCATCTTGTATACAACATAGAAAGAAAAATACATAGAGGAAGAAAAGTCTAGAATATATATTCGGAGACAATAAAAATAAATTTGTGACAATTTCTAATATTAACCTAAGTGAGATCAACAACAAGAAATATAACTTAAAATAAATAGCAAATCGGTTATCGAGAGAGTGGACTGTAATATGCCAATCTCCTCTTTGTTAAATAGACTGATATTGTTCTATAAATTATGCCTTATTTGAGAGAGAATAATTGAGGAGAAAACATCAATAAGATACAGTGTTTAAAACTAAATAAATTCCTATTATCTAGTCCATTACTTTCTAAACACATATTGTTATTTATCTCTTTATTATAAGTCTTCTTCGCTCATATCCTGCCTATTCTAGCTCTATTTTGAATATATAGTCAATTTATTAATTTTCTGTCCTTCAATTTGTCATAGCCTCGTAGTGTCGGAATTATTCATTGATTATTATATTTTCGAATTTATTAGAGGTAATAAAAATAAATACTTTATAATGCTTCTCTTACTCATAATAAGTCTCTTCTGCATTTAATAATTAACTCTTATTAATATTTATGTATCTGTGTAACACTAATAGGGCTATTTATTTCAGTCATAAAATATAGACTCTAACCTCAAATACAAAATATAAGAGAAGATTATTAATTACTAAGATTAACATGCTATTTATCGAGACAACCAGAATATGACATGCTCGGATTGAAACTTACTAGGATATATATTCAAAATTTTATAAACTCTCATTTATTATTAGAAAGATCAAGATTTCATGGTAGACCATTACAAATTAAGTGTTATACGGTAAAACTCCGGATCTAGATATTTCATATATGAAAATACCATACTGAGACAAATTTTATGTAATTACCAATATGTAGACGATATATGACAACAACATATTACAAGCATTTTACACAATAGATGTCTTAAAATATTTCAGATCTCTGGTCATAAAGAATAACGCTCTCGAAAAAGTGTACGGTTAAAACAATGTGTGATACATCTTCAAACTATATATCTTGCGCACTGCAAAAACAGCATTGTCATATATTTATCGTATGCATACTAAGACTACACTATAACATAATTATTACCTCTCGTGCTTACAGACACACATATTCGTGTATTGCCGTACATAAAATTAGTAAGCGAGGAATAAACTTATATTATATTGCTGACTTAATCACGCGATTTGTTTCGTAGTGGGAACAAAGTGTACATATGTGTGTCCAATATTGCTGTATGAATGTGAGGTATCCTTTCATCAACATTTTCTATAGTTTGAGTTGTGGGGTATCTTCGCAACTTTAAATTGTCTCTCTCTCTCTCATACTCGCATTGATGCAAAATTCTTCTACAGAAGATAGTGCCATTCTGTCTATAAATTATAGATTAAAACACTCTCATAGTGGCAAATCGCTGTTCAATTTTTTATAACCGTGGTAGAAGAATTCGAAACGCGCACAGTACCAACCACAGAAGCTCTAGGTATAAACAGTAAGCCTCTAGGTTGTGGTTACACAAGAAAAAATTCATTATCAATTAATCACTTATAATATCTCAGATAGCAAATTCACGAGACAGGCAGACCCATAACTTTGATATGCAGATTCAATAAGTGACCTGGATAAATAGGAAAGCTTCTAACAACGCCCCTCAACGAGATGCTCGTAGATAATACAACCTGCTATACTAGGTTTCTTGATCCACCTTAAATTAGTCTCACAGTAGTGAAGGTATAAAATATTGTTTAACTGGTACTGAGTTCAATCTTCATCGGTATAGTCACGCAGGTCTGAAACATAAGATATTTTTCGCCACGTATGGTGTAGGGTGACCTCTTTCCCCCTCGTGGTATCTCTAATTGTGAATAAAATCCTATGTGGAGATGCTATATGTGTGTGTCAAGCAACGTAGTTGACGAGTACGTTGTAACGACACCTGAGCTCTGTTAATACCCTTGTAGCTCCAATACCCCAGTTTTATGAAAATGTTATTCAAATACTCTATATACGTGCCGAGAGCGTCTTCAATAACTCGATAAGCCGATAATAACAATCTCTCTGGTGTACATGCACCATGCCTACCAAAGACTGTAACTAGGTGACAAAACAGTCTACCCTTTGCAGTCGCTGATTAATACTAATACGATAAATATACGTCTCTCCAAGTGGTTGGTTTGAGTAGACAGAGCGTGTCCCAACCCATCATTTAGCGCCTAGAGAAGGAAAACTCTTCCATAATTGCATCTCTCGACTAGAACAAAAGCTAGAGATCTCGATTGTACCAGTTACAACAGTTATCAAAACAATGTCGCAATTACTTATAATGATGATGAAAAGTATTGAAAAATAATACTTTTTCTTGGCTCCACACACAAGCGAAAGTGGACCTACTAGTAATCTCTATATTTTAAATACTCAGTATAATATAGTTCCGTGATTCATAAAGGTTATACTCTTGAATGTAGTCTCTAACTCGTAAATGACTCTTCACACGCCACTACTAGTATTGCTGACCTCCAAGAAATAGTGTCATGCCATATCAAATTAGATACGTCTTTATATTCTCTCGCCATATTAACATTCAGAACATATTCGATCTACTAATAAGGCTATCTCGCGGAATAATAGATCTGCTCACTATTTTCTCTACTCTCACTAAAACTCGCGTTGCCTCGGTAACTGGAATGCTTAATATAAAAAAAATATTATAACTCTCAATAAACTCTTAATCTATAACTTTAACTATTGTGTTAATGCCAAGTGTTTTTTTACCAACAAGTCTTTAATGTAAGATTTTTCTTAGATAGAAATTAAGTTCGCATTTGTACGAATATGTGACAGTCCTAGTGATAGTTTACTATGAGAGACACACAGCTAAGGCTCACTAGATATACAGCAAACCTTCATTTGATAATAATATTGGATCACACTGTGTTGCAATCTTCAACCCAGATCCAGGCGAATCCCGCATAGAATTGATAAGCAATACGTTTCAATAGTGTACAGACACCTATATATCTAAAAAATAATCAGACAAGTAAAGGCGAACATGAACGACAGTGACATCTTCTCCCAAACAAAAAACACATAACGTCATAATTATGTGAGAAGAATCGCTTGCTCATTTTTTTAGTCTTCTAAATTAAAGAGAATCAACTTTCATGACCCGTTTTGTTGTGTGTACAAGTTAACTAAAATAATTCATTCTCTATCAATTTTAATAGGATGCAAATAACATGATATATGAGGCTCATCAACTCGTATAAGGTAGTTTCTGGCTTAACTCATATTTGCTTGTTACATTCTAGTTATAATTATAAGATATTTCATTAATATATTCAATTGCCTACAAATCCTCTTAGTTCTTTCTTTGTCTCGCAAATACAGCAATTTGACCCTCACACTTTCTTAGGAATAATTCTCTTATTGAATTCAATTATTTATGATATCACTTAAAATACACCTAATAGTTACGATACATTCTCTCAAAGATTTTTTGTTTAACAAATGAGATACTGTACGTGTAGACTCAATTATAACTCGCTAATACTTGTTGCCATCAGCACAAATCTGACACAAGACGCGAGAATAGGCGCGCTCTCTACACAAATTTAGATACGAATTTAAGGGTCACTATCTCTACACAAAATGATATAGTAATTAGCTAGAAGAGTAAAGTTACCAATATAATATGTCGTTATCGACTACGTGAGTCACTCTATGGATTAGGAATAAATAATAATATAGCCATCATTCATTGATTTATAATATAACTATAATTAAAAGTACAATCTTACTGATTATATGGCCGAATTGGGGTCAATGACATAAACTTAGATATAAGTCTCTCCATGATTTGTTCACTGTTTTGGCTTGGCAAGACTTTTCTTGTCTTGAAAGGAAATAGTGAAATAAATTAGTTGGAATGGTTATAGAAATGTGTATGAGTCTTAAGTATGTGGATAATAATAAAATGTATGAATAGGTGGGAGTGAAGAAGGATATATTATGTAGCATATACTGTATATATAAATTATGAAGTTAGACTTTAGTGGTGATACAGAGCTAATATTATAGATTTTGTATGTTTATTTCTAATCCGTTGTACATGAGAGTGTAAGTTGCAAATATTAGTTTAAAATTTATTTTTATTTTTGTAAATAATAAGTCATAATAGGTTACGTTGTGTTTACTATGGTAACATTTAATAGGTTAGTGATCTGGAGTGTTATTGATGTAGTAAAGAGAGTGCTGATTTTCTGAATATAGTTTATGAGTATGGGTAGTTATAAGTAAGAGCTTTTCAGAGTTGATTGTGTTGGGTGAACCTAAGTATAATGGTTGGATAGTAGTAGATCAGAAAAGATAGATGGTAATATTATTATATATATATAACAAGGTGGGCTTATATATATTATTACATATATATATATATGAGTGAGCGGTATATATATGTAGAAATATGAGTATAATATGGTATGTGAAGAGAAAGTGTGATTGAATATTCTGTACTGAGGAGTAACAGGTATGTGTGTAAGTAATACCTTCTTTAAACTAACAAGAGTTTTCTAAGTATATAGTGGTGCAGGTTATAGATAGATATAGGTATCGATAGTTAAAAAGCTAATGTGATTGATTATTTATGTTGTATGGTGTAAAAGGAGATTATAGTTGAAGTATGTGTATATTGGTAATGTTAAATACTATATATAAGTTAAGGGTTATATATAATTAAGAGTAAAGTTTGGGATTCTATCTGTAATAAAGTGAATTCAATTATGGTTTGAATTATATTTTGTTAATAAAAATCTATATGAATTGAAAGATTAGTGAAGGCTGAGATAGAAATGTATGTGAGACGAGAAGAAGGATCGTTATATTGAGTGGTAAAGGATATAATGCGTATAGAATTAAGAATGTGATAAAGTAAGTGGATAACTAATAATGTAATAAGAGATTAAGCTTACTTAAGAGCGCTTGCAAGTAAATCAGTAGAATTTGAAATTGTGAACAAGTTGAACTGAACAAATCTGGAACAAAATGAAGGAAGCGGTTGTTAGCAGTGCAAAAGAAGTATGTGGTTGTGCTAAAGTAAGAAGTAAGTAAATTTAGTATTAACAGTGTATAAGTGGTGGACTAATGAAGAGGTGATGACAAGCTCAGGCTAAAAGTTTAAAAAGGAAGCGTTATGAGTATATATATATTGAATGTTACTAAATTGACCATAATAGATAGAGTGATTTCAGAGGAATAGAATGTTTTGGAATATTTATATATAAAAAATAGGAAAAAAGGAATACTAAAAGATTATGAGCATACATTAGGATAAGGAAAATATAAAAGATATAGGTAATATTATAGTAAAACAGTTTGGTAATAGGATGATATTTAGTAGTATATATTACTATAAGGAAAGGTAAGTACTTCTATATCATGAAGTTATGTGGATAAGTGTACTGTGTTTCAGGTCTCCTCATCTCAGGAACAAATAGCCCTCACGCGTGATGCTTAAGGAGGTGATGGGCAAACATTTTTCATCTAAATACGACTGGTGATCAATTCGTAGCGTCTTGAGTGGACTTATCTATATCGGGACACTTCGAGATCTGCGGCCTCATTGCTATCTGCTTAGAGACTTTCTGTCATTTTCTACAGATTTAGGACCTTTTTTTAAGTATCGAGATATGAATATAGTCCTTTTTAAAGTTTGTTCTTAGATTTTGTTTAATAATTTTTTGCTTATATATGTATAATTATATATTTTTAAATAATATAATTTAGTTATTTACATGTACCATTTCTATGATATAAATTAGCCATGAGATCGTACATATTTTTTTTTTTATGTACACTCATAATTGAAACCAAATATTAAATAAAATAATAAAAAAAAAACTATATTATATATATATGAATACATTAGAAATTTGTTTATAAATTTATAGCTATCAAGTTTTAATATAACGTTTTCTATAATAAATTATTTTTTATATATCCAAAAATATAGCCTCACCATCCTATTTATGCTGAAAATTATTTTATATATATTATATATATCTGATTTTTATACCCTATCTCTAGCTCGTAAAGTACTTTAGTTTGAAAAAAAATTTGTTTGCTAGCGGTTCATTTTTAGGCTTATATATATATATATATATATATATATTACTTCCGTAATTTTTTTTATATTTATGATATAACTCGTAATTTAGTTTATGATAAATTTTTGGTATATATATATATATAAATTAATAGTAACAATATTGTCTCAATTTTGAAAATCTTACTCATTAAGCAATAGCAAGTGGAGAGAGAGAAAAAGAATATTGTGAAACTCAGTAATAAAAAGTTGATTTTAATAATTATAAAACAAAATAAATGATAATAAATTATGAATATTGTGGAGTGCGCAATATATATATATTCCTTTTTTATATTCCTATATTGTGATAATGGGACAGTGTCTATTATTGTGGGAATAGTATATTATAAAAGAAATAGTAATGAACGAGTGAAATCTTACTTTGTTTCTTGATGTAATGAAAATAAATAGAGAATAAATTATTCGGGATATTGTTCGATAGAATAGTTCTTATCGAATGTTAACATAAGATACTACAAATGAATATGGTCAAAGATTTTTTATGAGGGAGCGGCAAATATTTATTTGATTGTGGAGGGAAAAACACTCTCAGCATAAAATACTATTGTATTTATAACTAAACCTAGAGCTTAAAAAAAAAAAACAATAGTAACACAATGAAAAGTAGCTCGGATGTGGCATATCGTGTTTTTGTCAAAAAAAAAAAAAAAAATTCTCGATGGTTGTTTACCTGATCGTCAAGGCAAGGGACAGTATATTCATGGTATTGGTGGCAGTGATGGTAGTGTGTTGACAATTAGAGTAACCAGCACGCCATTTCAGCGTTCAATTGAAAGCCAAATAAGTGTGGTTGCCTGAGTAGAGTTAGAGAATCGCCTAGTGATGATGTGAAGAAAGAATAGAAGCTAAAGTACTGGCCAGAGATATAGATGAGAATTACTTGCATAGTAGGAATGATTCAAGGAAAGGCGCAGATTGGTCATTGACTGGTTGAAGTATATTGCTACAAAGCGGTTATCCAAGGGTGATATAGTTCCGAGGGATTGGAGGAGAGGATCGCAGTATTATGGTGGACACATCTCTACTATTAAAGAGATGAGTTAGATGTATTGTAATCACATGATATAAAGTAGGAGAATATGTAATGATTAAAATCTTAATTTGTGTGAGTGTTTATCATGTGCTGTAACATATTCTGGAATTTTGGGTATATATGAAGATGTAGCATCGGAGTGATTTGTGAATAGGATCTGAATATATTATGGTTTAGAAGAACTAAAGGTTTGAGCGTTTAAGAAGCGTTATGGTATAGGTATGAGTATTGATATCAAATACTTTTCATTGATACTAAAAAATCATAACGAGTTGAGAATAATCATTTAGAGAATGAAAGAATAAATATGTATTACGGTTTTATGGATTTGCATAACAGGCGTTATAATAGGTAATTTAATTAAGTGATGAAAGTCTTCTATGGCATGAATTATATAATGATATATTGGTGTTTGTAGGTAGTGACTTTACTTGAATATATAGAATTCTCAATAAGTATGTGATATATGGTAATCGATAGTGAATGACGTGATGTGTAAGAATAAATGTGATAAGTCTGAATTATTAATATGATTGTTTCTATATTTAATAGCGGAGTAGCAGGGATATATATATTAGTGTTATGTCTCCTTGTGTTTATTCAATATTTGTATATGGATTATAAGGTAATGATAAATAAATTATAAGTGGGATATATATAGGGGCAGTTGTAGATGCTTTTATATATTAGAATGATTAGGAGAATGTGGATAATAGAAGAGTGTGATAGACTGCACCTTACCTTTTATATTGTTGATGACTTGTTGTGTAGCGAATTCTGAAAGGGTTTGAGATGAGGATTATGGATATGAGATAATATATTTTGCAGTACAGGTGTGTGTTAAAAAGGAGGGGGTTTTGAAATAGATAAACGTTAGATAAGTATAGTAAGTTCATTAACTGGCTGTGTAAGTGAGTGAGACATTATCTCATAGTAGTAATATATATAAAGTTGTATTTATAATGTTTAGAGTGATTAGGTGAGCATAACTACAATATAAAATTTTTTCAGTTATTATATATATAATATTTATTTATATAGTAATTATATGTTATAGGTATGTAAAGGTGAATAATGTGATTGGATGTCCAGAATGATTAGTAGTGATAGTGTAAAGTTGTGAATGGTTAGGAAGTGATAGTGTTAGGAGAAATTAAATCCTTGAGTGGATGTAATAGGTGCACTAAGTCATTTAAACTGCGCATAGGTGATTATTATCATGAGGTTATTGACTTTTACCTGTGTGTTTTTTAATAATGGTTTAAGTGATAGTCGAGTACTGGTCTAAAATAGGAGGCACAGATCTAAAGCCACAATTATGTCAGATGGACAACCTTAGAGCTTGTTTACTATTTTGAGTAAGAATTTTGAAAAAATGTAGTAGATATGAACGCAATTATGTAAGTCTGGTGTAGGTTTGAAGTAATAGGTATACATATAGGTTAAATTGGAGAGATAATAAATAGATAGTTACCTAAAAATTAAGATTGGTTTGGTGCATGTGGAATAAGGATAATGTAGTGTATTATTGTCTAGGTATGGTTTAAAATTTGATAATATACTCTAATGGTAATTTTATAGGTGGAATTGGTAGGATTTAGAGACCAGAGAAAATATTAAGTAGGATTTTGAAGTCAGTATAAAAGTGAATTACCCGAAGGAGTATAATGGAAATGTGGATTAAGTTTGTAGTATGTACATAGGCAATAAGAAAGGTGATTCAATTATAGGGCTGTGATTAGCTATATATTATATGAGTGAGTTTTATGATTAATTAGAAGGTATATATGATATATAGGTTATCTGGTTATGGCCAACCTGGGCCAAGGAATGAATCTACCTATTAGCATTGACGAGTAATAGCTACATATGTGAGTGGTCCATACTAGCTAGTCATTAAAATACATTCTAGGGTGGTAATTATTTTCTAGACTATTACACGTAATAGTTCATTACAATAAGGGTTTATAAAGGTATATGGCTCAAGTAAAGGCTGGTCTATTCTTTTCGACTTTTACATATATCTTTATATCTTACATACTTTTTAATGTTCTGGGCATTGATTAACGCACTAACTTTACCCCCAGTATCTCATTGTGAGATAGAGAATGTGTATCTTATATAGGTTTTATGAATTTATAATTATAATATATATATTTATATATATATATTAATATAAAATATTATATATATATTATATATATATATATAATATATATATTATATAATATATAATATATATATATTATATATATAATATATTATATTATATATAATTTAATATACTGTTATATATATATAATAATATTATATATATATATATATATATTATATTATTATATTATATATTAATATATATTAATATATATAATTATATTATATATATATTATATATATTATCTTCTTATCTTTCTTTCTTATACTCTACACTTCCGGTTTTCTTGCCCAAGACTGGGATTATATATATAAATAATATATAAGTAAGGTGGCGCTAACAAGCATACGTGTAGATAATAAGATAAAGTGCGCGGCCACTCCTATACTTGTGCTGCTAGTAAGGGGCTAGGCTATATACGAACGATGTTCTGAAAAGAGAAAGCCGCTCTGCATACTTCTGTCACACCCTACAATTTACCTAATGTTACGATATAATCTCATTTTTTGTTATTACGATTTAATTACAAAGTTGGTTATCGACTTCGCAAATTAATGATTGTGAAATTTTATTACATAATGTAAATGCTTCCCTGACATTCCCTGACAAATCTGCAAATTATATCGCATATCGTAAACTCGAAACAAAAGTGATGACCATGCGTGTTTGTCTCTTATTTTTGTTGCGAAGAATTTCATTGACGAATTTCTGATAATATAGCATCCATTTTTTATTCTGCAAGTCCTCACATATTTAAAAAGAATATATGTGCACATTACATTTAGTAATTATTCGCGAGTGAGATATTCTTTATGAGCTGCAACAAATTTAGCGTATCGTATGTTCCCTCGGTTGCATCTACTTGTAAGTTATATTTATATATGATAGAATATATTTGCTCACTAGGCAATGTGTCAATAAATTTGTTAAGCTCTCCTCAGTGGTGTCTTTATGATAATTATACACCTCTCCCATAGTGAACGTCATTTATCCATTGGAAACTTTGACTCTTTATCCTATTATTTATTTATTTCCTAATATAAGAGATAAAATACAACTTTAATTAATTCAAGTAAATAAATTTATAAAGTTACATAATTGATAGCCTAGTAGTATTGATATAATATATACAGATATCCACATAGATCACAAAATTTTCTAATGGGGATAGTTATTTATAGGTCATACATTTTCTTCTCTAAAGTATATCTGAATTTTTAGAATTTTTATTAAGCGTTTTTCTGTCAAAGCTTTTCAGTTTTATAACAATCTTTCTTCTGGGTATATCATCTTTCAAGTTTATATAGATCTCATGTTATAATGGATAATTTCTTTTTATATTACTAACCTTTTTATGTACTTCTCTTTTTTACGTATCTTGATTTTGAATCATCTTTTGAAGATGTTCTTCTAATTATCTTATCCTTATATATGGGCAGCTCTTTACATATTTGATCACTTTTTTGAGTTATAGTATAAGGTATACATTTATTATAGAAGTGAGAGAGAATACTTTTTGAATGAGTAGTTAGAGAATGAAGCATGATGTAAACTGTGTGCTTATGAGAAAATCAGGGACTATGTTCTTTCAGAATTGCTCCGACGAAAAATTGTTGAGAAATTTATGGAACATCCTCCTGTGCCAGCGATGTCGCGAGAATTATAGACCATGCCGAGAGAGGATAGAGTAAGCAGGTCGCTAATTTAATAGTTTTGCCACAATTGCACATAGACAATTGGATTGCCAAGGTAGCGGATATTTAGAAGAAAAAACTAACCAAGTCTATTAGAAAGAGAGAGTACGACGATGAATCCAAAATAGTTGTATTTGAATAATTTAATAGCAGACAAGAGAGAGAGCAGATGGAATGAGCGTATCGCCACTGCAAGGAAAGTAAGAGAGGATGTATGGGCTTTTGAGACTTATCTAGAAAGATATGGCAAGTCCGAGGAGAAGGTTAATCACATAGATTGTACATTTCATCAGCCCCGATGTATTGAAATTTAAGGACGTAGCCACTATCTGCGGAAAATTAGTATATAAAAATATTTTAGTAGTTCCGATCACTCTTTTTAACTTCACAGCAAGTTGCTTGTATTAAAGATTTTAATTAAAGACGTAACTCTTTTAATATGTGCCCATTAGTATTTCAGTATTCATTATGTATAATCATACATCTATCTTTTTTTAATTAACATAATAAAAGTATAATGAAACTGATTTGAATATAAACTTGAGTTTATGCTATTGGTTATTAATATAGAATCACTCAGGGTCTATATTTACCAATCTGGTGATATTGAGTATGTAATTATGAGAAGTGTATTGATGGAATAGTAGTACTTAATTTTCTATGCATCACTACTTTCTCACTATATAATATTTATTGTATAATATTAATTATACATACATGTAATTAATATAGAATACAACACAAAGTTTCTTACTGGTTATAGTCATTATGTTTTATACTGTAACGCGTGTCTCTGTTGTATACTCTCTAACGTGGACATTCGCACCCGCTACACTTCGAAGTGTGCAATATGCTGATAATAACTCTCTGTTGCTGGTGCACGAATTCACGCGTGATGCGCGGCTTCTCTCCTATAGTGTTATAAGGGAGGAATCAGTAGGGTGGCTTTTTTAGCTATACCATATGGATCGCTCAGTGATGTACCTATGGTACATATCATGGTCCTATTATTAACTACCATAATCCACACTTCATAATACAGTGTTTACTCATATGTGTTGATATGTTAAATACTCAAACTGTGTTCGGCTAACATAATTAGTTTTTTTTTATGTTTTGAAATTCAATTTTTATAAAATATTAAATAATAATTAAGTGTTAGTGAAAATAAGAGCCTACCACCGAACAATCACTTCTCATCACCTTCAAATAAATAAAAATAAACTGTCATCTCACAGATAAGTTATTAAAATCCTCATAAAAATGAAAAGATTATTAATTCAAAATGAAAAATAAAATACTAATTAACAGCTCAATAAAATCATTCATCCATATATATATATATTATATATATTATAATATATATATATATATATATATATTAATATTCACAATCACTTTCTCTAATCGAATAAGGAATTGAATATGTGAACAACACTAACTAATCAGAATAACATAGATAGTAGTGAAAGAATTAGATATATAGGTAATAGTAACTAAAATAGATAATTATAAATCAGGATAGAAGTATAGATTTTTATAGAATGTCTATTCCTACGTCCCTTTAGGCTCGCTTCTTTTTTCAGTTCACTTCTCTACTTATTAAATTTATTTTCTTATTTTGCCCTCATCATTTCAATTTATCTACATTAGTAAGTGATTTCAAACTAGAAAAGAATTAAATAAATTTAATAGTGCATAGTTCTATAGTTAATAATAAAGAATATGTTCGACTCCTATTTTAGTTTCTGGCTTAGGTACATCATTCTTTCGAAATATCATTTGTTAATCAGGCGAAAATATATTCATGAAACTAATTCTCTCTCCCTCTGGTGAACTCTTTGTGGTGGCGTTATCTTCCCTGACTTTATTCACGACTAATAATCTCCTATCTTAAAATTGCGAATGTATTTGGTCCTCCTTGACCGTTGTCCTCTCTCCGCCCTGATAACGCTCATAAGTCTAACTTATTTTTATTTTCTCATTGACATTTGATATCAGCTTTGCCTTTCGCTTTGACCAAGCAGAGTCAGTTGTATGTATATCTTTTCTCTCGCATTTATCTATTGTGTTTAGTAACTTTCACAGTTAGGCAATCTCTGAATAATATTCCTACCACTTTAAATAAATATTAATATATTTCATAGTGTCGGACAGGTTATTAGCGGATCACACTCGGAAATTTTATTAATATAGGTGCGTAACAATGTGCTTTACATTGTATAAGTGAGGAGATTAGTTCTCCTCTTGGCCCAGGTGGGCCACAACTCATATACTCCTCTCATTACTATACTCTAACGGGTAAATCCCCGCTACATATCAATTATACCTATTATGGCACTACTCTATATTCTCAGTCCTCTTAGTGTCACAATACTCTACATATTTCTCTTCATTCTCAGATATTTCGGTCTCACTGTAACTCTAATCCACTTTATTTCTTTCGGATTACTTCACCAGCTACCTGGTATCGGTTTCCTCACATATACTAACATACTCTACCCACTATACATATACCGCTTAACCAATACGGACTATCATTATTCTCCATTTCCACTATAATGACCATACCTATACTCTACTATCTTTTATTTTATTCTTCTTACTAATTTTACTCCCTATTATCTTACACACTCACACATAACTTCTACTAATATACGTATCTATTTTACTCCTACTATTTATTAATCTCAAATTCTCTTCACAACCTAGCATGTCTACCTAAGATATTATGTCTCCAATTACTGAACATACAATTGAACTTTATTATTAAGATCTTATGTGAACTATGCTTCCTCTGGCCAAGACTCGATCAAAGAATTTACTGTTCTGTCAGCGTAACTATGTCAGGAATAACACAGTAACAATGCGAGTGACTCCTGCATGGATTCATTAGAACCGTGAGGGGCAACTATCGCGGAAGACTTATAGAGCTCCGCGCTTGCTGTTGGTGCAGTGCGTTCAACATCGACTTATATATGCAACAGATCAACCTCACTCCAGATTCACAACTTTCCTACTACACTCTGCATACACTATACATCATCCGTTCCCTTCTCTCGGCCAACATGACTCACGCGTTAAATATTTTAAACTCAGACACTTGTTCCAAGTCGTGCGGATGTTTACTCCATCATTGTGAAGTCTTGACTATAAACTTCCACACTTGAGGGACTGTCCTTACATCATCGCATAACCCATACCTTACTCTTTATCTACGTTACTTTCTAAACCCCCTTCCTCTACCTTAACTCCTTTCACTACTCTCTTCACTACCAATTCACTACTTGCATCTACATTCTTCAGTTTCGCCACAAAGAACCAAATCATCCGCATATAATAGGTAGGCACCCTCCACTCATCTCCATTCTCCATCATCTAACACCATTCCTCCACCCCACCTCTAATTCTTTCATAACCCCATCCATATACAAATTGAATAACCAAGGAGACATAACACAACCCTGCCTCGCTCCGCTATTAATACTAAACAATACTATTAATACTATATCCTTGGTACCCCCCGCTCCCCTCCTACGAGAAGCAGGCGATCCCGAGATTTTGGGCCAACACAGAAGGCCAGTGCCCTGAGATCCGATAAAGAAATGGTGTCGAAGTTGCTTCTAATGTCTAGTAAGAGACGTTTTGTGTCCTCATTGAAAGTAGGGGATGGAGCGTTATGTATTGTAGATTTATATTCCTGAAGGGAGGGAGGGGGGGGGGGAGGGAGAGATGGAGGGATGGATGGAGGGAGGGAGGGAGGGATGGTGCCCAAAGCGGAGACGGGGTAGCATTCCTCTGGTTAGAGTGTGTAGTGGTTCTTTTGTAGGGGATATTTCGTGTTTGTATATTTTAGATTATTAAAATGCTGGTGTGATTTTTTTTCTTCTTGGTGCAGGGGGTTCTATGAAAGAATAAGATTTAATTTGTAAAATTCGACAATCCATATTCCTGTGAGTGCTTCCCTCACGTTTAACTTGTGCGTGGCTCTAGAGATAATATCGTTATTAGGGGGGGGGGGTGAATACCATCTGTATATCGAAGTTCAACCCTAAGATGGTGGGTTGTTTAAAAGGAAGTGTTGGATAAATATTTGATCTTCTCTATCAGGCTTAATTAGAGTGTGAAGGATTTTTGAGATGAAGCAATCATTCTGTTTGTTAGTAACCATTGTTCAAATTGATTTATGTATTGTTGTAGTTCTCTGCTTGTTGTATTTATAGAGAAATTTTGAGCTGTGAATGTTAGGTCGTCTACATAGCTATTAGGTCTTATAGAGGGGGATGTGGCGTGTGGTAAGTGATTAAAGTGTTGGCGATAGGATGGAGTCCTGGAGGAGGAGGACTCCATTATATAATTTGTATGTGAGGGACGAGTGACGTCCTTATATTACTCTAGTTGTACGGTCAGACAGGAAACTTGTTATAATTTTCTTGTCATTGATGCTTATTTGTGTGTTTAATATTTTGTCTACTAAGTGGTCACGTAAGACTGTATCAAATGCCTTGTTAATGCCTATTCTTACAAGAAGAGTGCAGTGAGAAAAGTTTATACAGTACTTGAATAGTGCCGGTTGGACGTCGAAAGTATAAAAGAAGAGGAAGGATTGAAACAAAACCACAAATATAACATCAAAAAACGGCAAACACCCAAAACAAACAAACAAAATCTGAGGACAAGTTATATTCCTACGGATATTTGAAGATTTTTAAAGCAATTTTTTTAATTACTGTATTTAATCGCCCAGAAACTTGGTATTCCTT
>JABUQX010021842.1:0-17500 GCA_015478945.1 Trachelipus rathkii
TGTCTGATGTTTAGTATAAAGGAGTTGTGAGGAGGGAGTGAGGAGGAGTGAGAGTTTAGTGTTAATGGTGTTGGACCGGTTCATATGTATACACAAGTTTGTGAAGGAGTAGTTGGAAAGTGTGGAATGAAATGGAATAATCAAAGTTATACTGAAGAACACATAAGAGATGGAGATTATATGTATCAAGTATATGCACCGCAACAGGGGCATCCAAAAGAAGAGAATAGGATGTTCATGGAAACGTTGGAAGAAAGGGTGGAGGTGGGAAGAAGGGAAGGCGAGGAGATAATACTAATGGGTGACCTCAATGCAAGAGTGGGAAGAAAGAGAGATAAAGCGGAAAGAATGTTGGGACAGTTTGGAGAAGAATTAAGAAACCCAGAGGGTGAAACGTTGATAGAAATAATGTATGGCTTGACCATGAAAGATAATGAATGGTTTTACGTCACAGAAAAAAGATTATTCAGATATAGATAATCGAGATATAGTGGAATATATAGGACAGGAATGATTGATTCAAAGATCGATATATAGATTACTATTTATAGTGTCGGATAGAAGAATAGTACTGAGATGTAAAAAGTGAGTCGATGGTGTCAATTGGATTAGTATATAGCTGTAATATAGCTGATCTAAAGATACAATCGGAGAAAGTACAAGTAAAGGAAAAGTGGAGTACAATAAAAGTAGACTCGCTGTAAGATCAAGATAAGATTGAATTATTTTGGTAAGTAAACGAATAATACTTGAGATGAACGTGTTGATGAACAATGGACAAATTGAAGTGTTGTGAAGGAAGTGCTAGGAATCCAGCATTATAATGGATGGGAGGAGTGATAAAGAAGCATACACCCTTGGTGGAATGAACAGGTAAAGAATGATGTGAGACAAAAGATGGTAGCATGAGAAGATGGCTAAAAACAGAAGTGTATCAATCGAGCCGTGTACGTGGGAAGAAATGAGGGGCGGGTTGAGGGAAGATTAGCAAGGAGTGTGAGAAGGTAGTTAAGGGTTATTGATGTATATGAAGAAGCAAGAAGATAGATTTTTAGATTGAAGGAAGTATAGAGAGAGAAGGGAAGAAGAGGATATATAGGATATGTAATATCCAAGATAGAAATGGTGAAACATTGGTAGCCCGGAGAGAAAACCCCAGGTGATACGAGGGTTTGGATTGAGTTTGCCTGAATTTGATTGCTAGCGGAAAGGGCAGTGGAGAGAGAGAGAGAGGAGGAGAGAAGAAAAGAGAGTGGAGGAGTGATAACGGAGGAGGAATTTGTTGGGAGGGTTAGGGAAGAATAAGAGCGGAAAGTCTCCTGTAGGATGGATCATATTGAAATTGGCTGAAGAGGGAGGAGAGGACTTGAAAGCTTTGATTGCTGAGATTTCTGAACAGGTATGTTGGGTGGATGCGTAGAGTGGAGGTTGGGGAAGGGTCATAATAGTTCCGTTAATAAAGGTAAGGGGGATCGCGGATAATTGTAAAAATTATAGAGGGATCTCACTAATGGATTCATGGCGAGTTATAGTAAAGAATATTAGAAAGAAAATTAAGATAAAAATAGAGCCAAGATTGGGGAAGAGCAGTATGGTATAGAGGTGGCAGAAGCACTGCAGATTTTATGTCGTTGAATGAATGAATTATCATGGAAATGACTATGGGATATATACTAAGGAGGAATATATCGGCTCATAAGACTTGAAGAAGATTTGATATGTACGCAGGGAGAAGTATGGAGAGTTTTGGAGAGGATTTAATGAAGTTGAAGTAGCAGACCATGGATAAGGAGTAAGAAGTACATATGTGAATAGTTTAAGTAAGGTAAGAACAGGAAATATAAAAACGAGGAGATGGTTTGAGGTAAAAACATGGAGTAAGGAGGGTATGTGTTTGTGCGATTACTGTTCTATAGAGAACTACGGGGTTGTGACGGCTTGATGGAGGAGTTTTAGAGGAGATTGGACGGAGACAGTCACATGGTATAAGTCGCAGATGATTTTGGCGTGGTTGGAGGTGGAGATGGATGATGAGGTTTGAGGCAAATGGTGGCGTGTTATCGCCCAGAAAAATTGATGAGAAGCGGATAAATGAGGATAGCAGAAAACAGAAATAAATGAAGGATGTAAGTAGGGAGAGTTAGGAAGGAGATTATAGTGGAGTAGACGTAAGATGAAGATTAAATAATGTGTCAGATATAAATACTTAGTAGGCGACATTTGATAGAGAAAGGGTGTGTTGCAAAGGATAATTACAGTAGGATTTGAAGCAGTAGTGCGTAAGTGGAATGTAAGAGCAGTTTCCATCTTGAAAGATAAATAATAATGAAGAAAGGAAGTGAAGTTAAGCAATTATTACAGGAGTGTGACACGGAATACTGTTGTATGGTGGAAGGAATGGAGGCAATGAAGGGAGAGGAAGTAGAATTCACAGCTGGAATTAATGTGTTGAGGACGGTGATTAGAAAGACGAGAAGAGACAGAGTGAGAACCGAGACAGTGAGGGAGAGGTGATTAAAACCATGAATAAGGTGGACGCAGCCAAGACTAAGATGGTGGGGACACTGGAAGGATGCAAGGAGAGAGCATATCCAGTAAGGAAGTGGAGGTGAGAACGGAGGAGTGAGGCGAGAAAGAAGACCGTCTGGGAAAGAGATGAGAGACATCCAGTTGGATGGTATTTCTTAAGGATATCATCAGATGCCTGCTGAGTGAGCTGATGGGGATGGGATCGTATCCGGCTAATAAAATGATAAGACGGAGGTGGCCACGAAGGCTCGGGAGCTTACTGGGAGAGGATGTAGTATGTACGATGTATATTATATATAATATATTATATATATCCTATACTATATTATATATATACTCACTTCATATAATATCTATATATATATAGATAATATATATATTAACTATATATATTATTACTATCGATATCCTAATATTACAATATATATATAATATAAGAATATTATAATAAGATATAATATAAGTGATATATATATAATATCTATTATATAATATAAGTATGATAATATATATACTTTATATTTATTATATTAATGAATTATAAATATATGATATTAATTAATATCGATCACGTTGCCCCTAATTGAAATGCTGCCTCGACCCATACTCACACTATTAAATATATATATTAATTATATATAGTATATATATATATAATATAATATATATCATATATAATATCAGATATAGTATATATATTATATATATTTAATATATATTTTACTGGTTCTTTCTTTATCTTCCTTTTGGATCCCCAGATTGGGGTAAGATGCGCTTCAACATAGCATCGAAAAGAAAAGCAGTCAGTGTGAAATGACAATTTGAAAAGAAAGCCGCAGCATTACCTAGAGCCCCGTCTGTAATATTAATCAGTGAAAATTCGTCACTAGACAGAAAATCACATCTAGCAGCGCTCATGGGTAAGGGGACTTACTATGGTAAATCATCAATGTAAAGGGTTTCATCCCTTGGCCAGGTGGGCCCAACATGCCCGGATAAAAATTCGCCATTCTCTCTATCAGCACCTTTATTTCGCTCGTCAAATACAATTTTCTCTCTTCAGACATTCGCACCGCTCAATCAAACTTTCTCCCTTCGGTTCTTCCCAGCCGTTCGTTCAAACACCCCTCACTTATAACCTCCGTTACCCAGCTTATTCTATTCTTCCACCATGACAATACCTCTCAACATACTATTCATTTAATCTCTATTTACCTTTACCTTACTATGAACATTTCTAATAAGTATTCATCTTTATAATTCTTCTAACACCTAGCAGCTCCTAAGATTGTCAATTTTGAACACATTTGAACTTAGATCTATTACTTTCTATTCAGCCTATAGCTCACTCATACCAATAACAAGGGTAAGTACATACCCTCATGTAATAGACGCCTATCGCACTCACGACTTAAGGTGATTTACATTCACCACGATTTATTGAACCAGCGAACTTCCTGCATTTCACAACTTCCCTGCTACATCTGCATCAATCGTTCTCTTCTCATCCAAACAATACCTTTAAATTATTTTAAAACTCAGTATGTTTCTCCAGTGCTCATCTAACATAACTCACACTGAGAACTGTCCTCATCACTACCATGAACTTACTCTTATCTACGTGTTTACTTCAAACCTCTCCTTTTTACACGCACCCGTGCCAAATCGTTCTACATCTCTCAAGTCTCTCAGATCGCCACATCAGAACGCAAACACCATATAATAGGTAGGGACGCTCCACTCATCTTCATCTCGCATCATTCATAACGCATTTCTGCCATCCCATGCGAATTTCTTTCATATAATATAAATATTTTGAATGAACCAGGGACCATCTAAAAAACTTGTTCACTGCCGACTATTAATTCTAACTTCAATCATCATTGACTCATTTATATTTTAACAGCTCACTATCTCATACATACTTTTGATTCCATTCAGAAGCCTACCACAACATCATATATCACTAAAATTATCGGTACATCTCTAATTTAAATACTATTAAATTTGTATGAAATAATAAACTTAATAATATAATATTTTTCTCCTATATTATTCATTTGTTTCAATGCATTTGTTTCAATGTAAAGGATTTGATCTATAGTCCGAAACTATTGTCAAACGCACTTTGTTCTTAAAATCAGTACTTCAGTCACTCGAGCACTCTTTTAAACCAAAATACCGAGTATATATACATTTACTACACACTCATAAACTTATTCCTTATAATGTCTAATCATTCCGCTTTTTACCTTAACCTTATGTAAGGGTATTATTATCCGAAGCTTCTCGTCACAATCTTGGAAATATAATTCCTCGCATAATACGGCTTTATTACATTCCTTCCAAATATCCAATCAACTAACATGTCGCTGTCTTGACATTTTATTAGTAACTGTTCATCAATACCTGCAGATTGACATTCTTACACTTCTACTCTACTGATTATGAGGATAATATTTTTGCTGAATACTCTTACTCAAATAAGTGCACAATCTTCTGTGAATGCTCTATCGGTTAGACAAGCACCACAATCACTAGCAAATCATCAATATGTTAATATCTGTGCAGATTTTGAAGTGATTCGTTTCCACAGACTCCACAGCCTCACAGAGCATATCCATTCATTAGTTACAAAAGCACCATCCTATTTATTATTCTTAGCAGATTCCCCTTATTCCTCATTCTTAACCTTTTCGCGCTTTCCCTTCCAGAAGACTTCTATTTCCCTTGTGATGTCTCATTTCATGACATCATCCAAGCTGTTCATTTACTCTTGTTTTCTCCTACGTTAATTGGTGAAATTTCTTTTGTTCTTCTTATAGAATTCAAGCTATGCTGTTCTTTTTGATAAACTTCATCATTGCTTTAGTAATATCAACAGCAACGCTTTCTGTGTTTTACTTTAACCGTTTCATCACTCTTATTCCACCATTCTGCTGTTAAGATTTTATTTCCTACTTATGCACAAGTCAACGAAACTTTCTTTGAAATAACTAACAATTTGCTTCCATTCATTATTGCCCCCAATTTGATCAGTAATAATTGTTCACATTCAACGATTACTAGCAGAGCCGGCTCTTACATACTGTATCTTTATTGTCTTGTCACTAGTTAAATTCTAATCTTTAATTGTTGTCTTACTTCTTTGTATCTACATTACTCTCCATCCAAGACCCACATAATTAGTTACATTAGAACAGGACCTTAATGATCCAATAACGATTCTATAACCCTCAACTGATTTATACATGCCAAGAACTATTTTAACTATCTCTGCTCTGTTCACCCAACGTATGAAAATTATTAATCGTAGAGCTTTTCGATCTGTCGAATATGCACATCTTTTACCTTAGCACCAATCTAGTATAGCTTATGGAGTAAGTACTGTGTTTAAAGAAGTATTACTTACACATATCTATTCTCTTCCAGAAATAATCCTAGCCATATATGTCTCATTTTCTCTTCGCACCCAAAACCACTGTATACCATCGTCTTTTTTTGATCACTATTCACCATTCAAGGTCTCCCAACACTATCTGAATCTTAAGATCCTACTACCCCCATCATTCAGAGGTCATGTCAGATATCCAAAAATATCGTTCACTCAACGTTTACATCAGATGTGACCATTAAACGTCAAAACACTAATACTTAAACCTTTCAACCCTTATAATTTAATCATTAGATACTAGATCAGCACCGGCCACAAAGTTCTATCCATACTTTGTACAAGGTCGCATACATAACACAACTTGCAACTCTTCTCTCCTCTCTCATTCATTTCCACACACCAGCATACACACATTTTACACCACACAACTTTTTTTCACCGTTTCCTTTCATTACTTTGTTTCAGTCACAAGCGAGAAAATCAAATTTTCCTTTCTAAATCAGTCTACTCTCTCTCCTCCTCTCAACATTTATTCCTTTCTTCGAAAATTAGAAGGCCGTTTACGCGATCAGACAGTTCCGAGGAGTGCTCAAGATTCTAGCAGAGATAGGTGTATCGAGCAGCTACAAACTATATATATAATATTATAATATTATATATATATATATATTAATATATATATTATAGTACATTATATATATATAATATATATATATAATAATTATATATATATAATATAATATATATATATATTAATAATTTGTGTAGGTGTGTGTATGCACATAATTATGGACTTTTTTTTTAAATATGGATTGCATGCATTCGACATTTTGTATATTCAATATTGATGAGAACTAATTTTAGTGACAATATTATAAATCGTATTTATCTTGTATAAGTATGATATATTGGTAAGTATTGTACCCTGCTAAAACGGTCTATTATATATTATTTATATAGTTTATATAATAATAATCATATATATTAATAAATCAATATATATATATTATATATATATATATTTAATATAATAATGTAATATTAATGAGAATTTTAATTATATTATATATAATAATTATAATATACATAGTATATTTATATTCGTTATATATATGACTTAAAGATATGTTCGCGTCGAGCTGTACCATTGTTTACGAAATCAATGGAAAATATCATGTAATATATAATGAGAAGTATACATGCGATATTTGATTCAAATATATATATCAAGAAATATTCTCAGGTGTAAGAACTCAAATGAGGTAGATAAGTGGTAGTCACACGAAAGAATCGTCATAATTCAAGATAAGTGTAGACTGCATCATATAACTCACGCACTAAGTATAATATACAATCGTTTCTCAGAATGCCAGAAAACTATATACTTACCGTGCATAGCTCGTTAAATAATATTACTAGAATTAATAGTAAAGAATAATATGATATTTTTGATTTGTAGTATACGGCAACTCATACTTAATATATAAATATGTAACTGGGAGGTTTATTCATTAAGCCTTAATTACTTTATATGCAGGATCTGGTCAGGTATGTAGGACGATATATGTGTAGTTTAGTTATAGGATGGTTATTATAAGTAATATTAAGTTAATTTTATGGGTGGTTGCATATTGGATATTAGTGAGCTTATTAGGTATTTATAGTTGTAGTTAGTTGAGTAGTATAGTATCTTATTGATTGTATGGTAGATTATAATAGATATATAGTATGTAGTGGTGATGTAGTTTATACTGTATTAATAATTAAATTTTATATTTATATTTTTTATATATATTGTTAATTTTATCCGGGTTTACCTACTTCTGCCTCCCTCTATATCATCCCGTTCCTGCTTATGCGGATGCTATTCATGCTGTCAGGGCAAACTAATAAGGGCAAAAATTACTGTTAATTGAAATTACAGCGAAGATTGAAAATATAAAAATTAGAAAAAAAATAAATTCATAATAAAATTTACTGATAAAATAGATGATATTAATAATAATAATAATAATATAATAATAATGAATAATAATAATATAATCATAATATAATATAATTAATATATAAATATAATAATAATAATCAATCGCTTACAAAAATTTTCAACGAAAAAAATATTAAACTAAATAAAAAGAAACGTTTCAACTGATTTATTTTGTAAAGTTCTCATTTTTAATATTTAATTCTTAACTCGTTCGAAAGTATTGGATATATAGGTATAGACGAGGAAAATGAAGATGTAAAGCGCAAATACACTCAAGAGTCTATTATATATATTATATATTATTATTATATATATATATATTATGATTTTGATTCTTATAATTTGATATTTTTATTATTATATTTAATTTATATATATATATATTAATATTATAGTATATATATGATATATATTGATATATATATGTTAATATTATAATTATATATATATATTGATAATATAGTTTTATATCATATATACTGTATTATATATAGTCGTTACTGTGTAAGTATATGATTATTATATTATAGATATAGGTGTCAGTGTCTGTTTTCTTTTACGTCTTTGGTTGAAGTTTTGTTAATAATTGAAATTAATGCTTTAACCTATGAAAGAGAGATGAGATTTATTCAATATTTCTAGTATTGAGTGAAGCGTGGGATAAGGAATTTTATAGTCTGTTTCTTTTAATTGTTATTTAATATTTTAATTTTTTTTTAAACTATTTTATTTAATTATTAAATGTATTAGGTGTGAACAATTGTTCAAGATTGTTCTTCAATGATTTAATTATTGTTATTTATATGTTTTTATGTATTTTATTTATCATTTACTTATAAAAAGAGGATTAATTTGTTAACCAGTTGGTGTTAAATTCAATAACTACTTGCGGAGGTGTCATAAATCGATTATTTTTTAATTTGAAAATTTACATACTTAGGTAGGTTATTGGATTATATTAGGTAAGGTATTAAATTTAGGGTTTAATTAGGTTAGGTTTAGGTTAGGTTATGGTTATGTTAGGTTTAGTTAGGTTAGGTTAGGGTTAGTGGTTAAGTTAGGCGTTAGGTTGGCTTGGGTTAGGTTAGGTTAGGGAGTTAGGTTAGGTTATGGTTAGGTAGGTTGTTAGGTTATGGTTAGGTTAGGTTTTAAGTTAAATTAGGTTAGGTAGGTTACCTTCGGCTAGTTAACGTTAGCTTATTTTATAATTTGCATTTGATTAAGGAAGTTCAATTTATGTTTAAAAAATAAATTTAATTTTATTTCAAGGGTATTCAATTTTAACTTTCAATATGCATAGGTGAACAACAGTGACATGACGGTTGGAAAGTACGTGATGTTTTTAAAATTAAAACTAATAAACAAAAAGGAAATCGCAAACTTAAAGATGATTGATTCATATTATTTTGTGGTATGCGGTGGATAAGTAAACATAAGTGAAATGGAAATCCGTTTTGATAATATATATAAGGATATTGCAGGACTTTTAAACATACATACAACATAATATATTATATGTTATATAATATATATATTATTATATATATATATATATTTAATATATACTATAATATATATAATAATTATTATAATATATATTATAATATATATTATATATATTATATATATATATATTATATTATATAATAATATAATTATATTTATATTACAAAGGAATGTAATGTTGACATTATAAAACTTCAACTTTACTATTAATATATTACTATTAAATGTAAGTATTATTTTTTTACACAAACATTTTTAAAATTTTAAACTATTTGTAAAAATTTAGCCTAAATTTTAAATGAGTATTGAGAAGACTTAATGATTTTATTACATGAGCTATATTATAATTAATTTTTTTTAGAATAGAAAAATAAATATAAAATACTATATAAAAAGTTTATATAATTATATATATATAATATATATCTATATTATATATATATATATACTATTATATATTGATATATATATATATTATAGTATATTATATATATATATAATAATATATATATATAATTAAGCATTTTTATTTTAAACAGCAATGATTTAATTTTGGTACTTTTTTTAAGAATTTATGACACCTTGCAGTAATATTTTGAGTTAAATGTAAGAATGGAGTGTGAGGCGGATATTTTGCTTTTTGCGTTCTTAATTTGTATTTATAAATATATTTCTTGTAGACCACCAATATCAGAAAGAAAATTTTTCAAATATATGAAATTTATTACAAATTATCGTACAATAATTTATTAATAATAAATTAATATAATTAATAATATAAATAATAATAATAATAATAATAATTAATATAATAATAATAATATAGATAATAAATATTATATTAATAAAAATATAAATAATAAATAAAATAATAATGGAAACTAAAAGAAGTTCCGTGCATGATATTTGAAAATACGAAAGGTATAAGAAAATCTTACAAATACATATGAAATTACCTTTTAAAAATTTTTATGGAAATGATAATTTTTTTTTTTTTTTTTAAATTTTTTTTTATATCTCGCCAAACTACGATGGATAAAAAAAAAACTTCAATAAAAACATATTATTGGAATAGCGTATAGAATATTTTTTAGGGGTCGAGCCGACGAGGTGGTACAGAGAGGGGGGAGACTTTTCGCATACCCGTAGGGAGGGGCCGATTGAACCGCGGACATCCGTCAATATAAAAGTAGCGGGGTTCCGGAGACCTCACGGAGGGGGAAAAATAGTCAATCCGTAGTTCCCCAGGAGGCCGAGAGACTACCGACTTGTTTGATGCTTGTGGGTTTACCGCGGGGGTATTTATTAGTTAAAAAAAAAAGAAATAAAGTACAATTTTTCCTATTCAAATTTCAACGAAATATAATATGTTATTAGTTTTCTTGTACTATCGTATGTTTTGGAGATATAAAAAAAAAAAAAAAAAGTAAAATTTTTTTTTTTCATTTTCATATCAATTCATATTTTTGAATTCATATTGTTATCAGTTTTCATTGAATTGTATAAAAAATCGAGATAAATTATGCGTGGTAACTTCTTTAGTTCACCATAAAAATAAATAATAATAATAATAATAATAATAATAATAGATAATATAATTAATTGAATAATAAAAATAAATAATAATGAATAATAATAATAATAATAATAATTAATACTAAATATAATAATAATAATTTAATGTAAATATAATTAGTTATCTGAAAAATTTGAACAGCACAATAATTGCTTAGTCCTAGAAATTAATAAGAAAAACATTGGGTTATCTGTTAATTAATTGAAATGATCAGCCTATGTAGTAGTGAAGGCTCTGTTTATCCCTTATTATTTTTAATCTTTAAATTAAAAGGAACAATATTTATATAAAATATATTATGCTTAAATAGAATATTGTGGCTTAATATATTATAAAAATTAAATTTTATGACGAACAATTTTATTCGATAAGCATCTAAGCCAAAGACTATTTATTCTCTCGAGCAGAAAAATAAAAATTGCTGTTATTCTAAGAAATTCATATATATTATTATATATTATAGTCTGAGGAACATTAGTTAAATAAAAAACCAATATATATATTATATATATATAATAATATATTATATATATATATTATACATATAAGAATATAATATATTATATAATGATATAATATACATATATAAGTATTATTATTTATATATATAGCTATATAGATTAATATATAATATAATATAGTATATATATAATAATACTACTTAATATATTTGGGGTAATGTCATGAACAGTGTGTCGACATACGTAAAACTGATACTGAATATTTGGAAAATATAACGATATTTTTGGAAAAAAAAATTTAAAATATAATGAAAAAGTAAAAGAATTGATTTCTTAATTGTTTTTCCACTTCAAATAGATTATTTGCTCAATTTTATTGAAATTTTGAATTTGGATATTAATTTCTTTAAATTTGGAATTCAATGTAAATAAAGTTTTTATAAAAATATTAGGTGAAATTGTGGTTTAAGAGCCTCAACCAAATTCTAATAGAGAGCCGTCGAGTCGAGGAGGTAGAATATGTTCCGCAGCAAACTATGGTTGGAAGTATGTCTGGGATGTAATGTAAAAAAAAAATTAATTCATTCTTTGCGACCAAGTTATTTAAAAACCTACAAATTGCAATCAGCAAAAGAATGCTCCTAAAATTCCATAGGAAAAATTTAAGATAGACAAATTATGTAAAAAAAAATAAAAATAAAAAGAAATTATTGTAATTAATATAGTGAATTATTGATAGGAATTATAGTTGAGCTGATCTGTAAGAGTATATCTGTTGTTTGTATATAATTTGATTACCTAACATAGCCTTTCTCTCTTAAAGTTTGCTTTTTTTAACTAAAGATATACCTCAAGAAGGTAGATATTTTAGATTGGTAGCAGATGGCAGTAATCGGTGGTTCTTGCCATTACCGTGGAACATAACGGGATAAAGGATTATGATTAATCCCACTCTCTCTAAGGGAGAGGTGCTCTAATCTACCCGGAACCCCCCGTCTTTGGCTATTTGGGCTGTCGGAGTAGAGAGTTGAGCGTAAATCAAATAGCATGAAGTCGCCCATCCCTATCGGGTAGTGGGTAAAGTCCCCTCACTGTGTTCTTCTTCGGGCTTCGAGCCACATACATTGCCAGTTGGTAATAGCATTTAAAATAATATAGTATAGTATAGTATAGTACATTATAGTCAAGGTAAAACTGCTAACTAAACACAGGTATAGCAATATTCATTATCTAGATTATTTATTTATTATAGATATTTTTATACCATTTCTTTTCTAACTAAAATTTGACCAAGGATACCAAAAGATGTATTCCTTATTCGCTTGTTGCTTTATGTAGTTTTGAGATTTTTTTTTTTTTGTTTTTTTTTAAGACAGATTTCCCCAATCAATAATTTATGTCATTGGATATTCCTAAACAATAAGTGTTATTGTTTATCTTTGCATCTAACCCTGTTGCTACATAAGTTAAGGGCTTGTTGGATACTGGTATAGTCAGGATATCTATATACTACTAATTTTCACCATGTTTGTAATTAGTGAATTAATTAGTTATATATGATAAATAATACTAACTCACCTATGATAATTACTAAAAATTATAATATTGTTATATTATAATAAGTATATATATATATATAATGTAATAATATATCAGATATATCTTATATATTATATATTGAATATTATTAGTATATATTAATATATATATACTAATAGTAATCTATATATATTATATATATACTGTATATAATAGCGAGTATAACGTATAGAAGAGAATATTAATTTTCTTTTTTTCGTGTTATTTATACAAAAAAAGCTAACTTGTTTCAACTTTTTCAATCATGTTTCGATGCGATACCTTATAAACTGTCGTTGTGCAGACATACGTTCTAGTTCAAGCCATATATATTATAGGTATAATATAATTTATATATCTATAATAAAAATGCATATAAAATATATATTGTTATATGACTACATATATATTATATAATAATATATTATATATATATAAAGTTAAATATATTATATAATAATATATATATATTTATATATGAAAGGATTCTAGTAGTATATATAGTAATTATAATATAGATTAATATATATGATAGTAATACCGTAATATATGGTATTTATAGTATTATTGGTATATATAGTAGTAATATTATGCTATAGATAATAATAATATATAAATATAGTATTGTAATAGTAAGTATTATAATGAGTAGTATTAAGTATATATATATATATTATAGTTATTATATATAATATATACTTTATATTATATTATCTTATAATTATATAATATATACTAATGTATATATATATATTATATATGATATATATATGTTTATATATATATATAAATATATATATTATATATATCGTACGTATATATTATATATATATATATTAATATATATTATATATATATTATATAATTATATATATGTAGTAACATATCTATTTCGGGTATTCACGAATGCGGATGCGGATGCGGATGCGGATTTTGATATGAGGATGTTAGGCATTTTACGATGCGGAAATTTATAAAGTAATATTCACTCTAACACTATATATAAATTATATATATATATTTTATACTATATATATATTATATATTATTAGTATATATATTATATATATATAATTATTTGAATACTATAGTATTATATATATATATTATATTATATATATATATATTATATATATAATCTAAGGCCACACTTTTCGATTATCGTCATATTGTATCTTAAAAATATAATGCTACAGTATAAACGGAATCATGCTGGAATGCGTCATAGTTTTGCCCTGAAATGTAATGAAAAAATAAAAAAAAAAAAAAAAAAAAGAAAAAAAAAAAATAAAAAAACTCTCAAAAACTACAAAGTACGCGAAAGGATACATTGTGAATCTGTAAAATTTACAAACGAAACATGTAAAAATATATATAAAAAAATATGTTAATAATTATAGTTAATATTGATTTGAAGGCTATTTAGAGACCTTTTATTTGGTTTTTGATATAAATATTAATAACTTTTATAAATTGTTGGCTTTTATGAGAGGCGGACATAGGGGCTTCGAGAGACTGGGGAATAGGGGGGGACGTTTTCCCATACCCCGTAGGTGGAGGGGCGGAGGACGGAACCGCCCCAAATACACAGAGGGGTCGGGAACTCCGGTAGGGGGAATTAGTCTACCTTGTCGTAGTTCGCCGGAAGGCCGAGAGACTCGCGAATTGCCTGCTATCTCTAAAAAAGGTTCTTTAGTAAAAAAAAAAAAACAAATTTATATAGAAAGTCTATTTATTTTATCGGGAAACCAATAAAAGGTCTCTAGCTTCTAAGTATATTACTTATATATTATTACAATAATTTTTTTTATTATTATTATTGATTTTACAAAATCTTTTTCGTAAATTTTACCAGGATTTCAATAATGTATTCCTTTTCGTGTAGCTATTGTAGTTTTGAGATTTCTGTATATATATATTCTTTTTTTTTTTTTTTTTTTTTTTTAACATTTCAGGGCAGATCAACTAATTGCTAACTGTATTCCGTTGTACTGTAGTATTATAGTTTTTACGATACATATGACGGATAATCGAATGCTGACATATATATAAATAGTTATTATAATATTATTATATATAATATATATTATATATTACATACCTATATATATATATATTAGTATATAGTTTACTTATATATATAGGTATATATATATAGTATATTAGTATATATATTTAATATATTAGTATATATCTATATATATATATATTATATATATATAGTATAATATATTATTAATAATTGTTTGATATATTAATATAGTATATATGCTATATAAAATTAATATATATACTATATATTATATATTATATATTATATTATATATATTATATTAGTATATATATATTATATATATTATTTTATTTATATAATATAGTATATATTATATTAATATTTCGATTATAGCCACAATCTATTAATGTAATTGTGTGTACCAGGGTAACGACTGGACCAACTCCCAATGCATTCCCTACAACTCATTCCTTCCAATAATTCGCCGTCATGAAGTGATTGTTTTCCAGAGGAGATATTATATTACTGATTTTGGAATAAGTATTGAAATTCAAATATAGGAAGGTTGGGCTTGAGAACAAATTTTCTGCTTGAGAGACCACATTGCTAAATACTCTCGAACTTGAGACATAAGTTGGAGGACAGGCTAAGTATTTTCTTGCAAGTTACTCAAGCGTGGGTTGACATTTTGCTTAACTTTCCACTATTTATGTGATAATCATTTTGAGATTAAGACAGATCCTTGGTGATAGTTGTCAATCATTTGCACTACATTTTTTGGTAATTGCGTGTGTTTCTTCATCAATACTGGACTGCAGAAATTCTTTCAGTGAATTGTTTTGGATTACTTGTAGAAGTTTTGGTTCTGTAGATTTGTTTTTTTCTGTTAATGGGGGTGGCGAATTAATAACTATTCGGATTAGATTTTTCAACTGCACACCCAAAGTAATTGATTTAATTGTTTTAATATATTGTTACAAAAAACTTGCTTTATTACGGGGATCTCAAGTAAGTATGCTTAGTATGAAGATCATTAATTTTCGCAGAACTAAATCTTTTTTCTAGCTTTAGTTTAATTTACATCTTTATTCTTTTTAACCGTCATTTAATTTGAAGATGGTTCAAAACTTCCTTAACGTTGAGATTAAGTATTACATTCGAGACAGAAGATGTAGAGGACCCTGATTATTTTTGTAGTTTCTTCAATTGTTTCAATAGCTTCTTAATGCTATGTGATAAGTGTTTTGTATCCGTACTATTAATTAAGAATGTTAATTTGGAATAACGAACTTGGGCGTACGAAGCTAGAGGGTTTATTTTGAATAGATATACTTTCTTCCTCCATTCATAATGAATGTTACTATTCCAGGGAGTTGAATGTCATTGATTTAACATTATAGATATGTAATATCAGCCGTTTTTGAATGCTTCGAATCTATTTTCTATTTTCCATATTTCTTTTCCTTTTTGATTCATCTTAAGTATTTTTATATAAAATTCTTATAAAATCTCGACAATAAACATCTCGCGCAATCTCCGGTGAAAGCGGATTGCGGATTGCGTAATATTTTTAATATAATTGTGCGGAATGCTCGTCGGATGCGGATTGAGGATGCCGATGTTTAACTGCTACTAATATATTATTATATATTATATATATATTATATATATATATATTATATATTATATGATATATCTATATATATAGTATATATTATACATATATATGAGTATATTATATATATAAGTATAATAGTATCAGTCGGCGACTCCAGTAATTTTATACTACTGGGCTTCTTTCTCTTTTTTCTTATATATATATTTATATATATATATAGTATATATATTATATAATATCCTATAAGATATATATATATATATATTAGTATATATATTATATATTATATATATTATATTAGTAATTATTATATATTATTATATATATTATGTATATTATATTAATATATATATATATATTTAATATATATATGTTTATATATATAGATATATATATATTATATATCATATATATATATATATATAGTATATTATTATATAATTATTATAGCGTTTAAAATAACTTAAGTAGTCTCCATTATTTATAAGATAAGAGAAATGTAGCTATAGAGATGCCAAATGCACATATATAAACTATTTTATCTCTAATTCACAGACGAAACTTACGTATTAGATTAGACGAGCAATTACTTTTTAAATCAATTCTAAAACGTATTACTTTGATAGCGGATGCTTTTACATTTTTGTTTTATTTTCATAATCTTTATTATTTATTATGTATATTTTCATTCATTTGATTAATTTTTACAAAAAAATAAAAGATTTTATCAATGTCCAAATTACTGACTTAGGGACTTTTCTAAATAATTTACATATATTTAGTGTTATGTATTCTATAACATAGTCAAAAGAATTTACACATATATGCTCACAAAAT
>JABUQX010021842.1:22500-27500 GCA_015478945.1 Trachelipus rathkii
AAAAATTAGAGAGAATGGCGATCAAAATCTAGCCCAATACATCGAAACGTATAGCTTTCGCCCTTGTGCAAGTCATTCTAATAAATATAATATTTCGGATTTGATTACTCACGAAAATGTGGTCAAATTGTCAATGACAAAATCCTTATGTATTATATAAAATAAAAATTATCTATTATGATCTGCGATCAAACAATATAAAAAGAATGTTAATAAAAGAATAACATCAAAAATCTATTTAATACCCCTTCTATCTTATTAATTAGTGTACCGAGTTATGGTGATTTAATTCTATGTGTAATTGATTAATGATCTCATTATCTCGCTCTATATATATATATATATATATATATATATATATATATATATATATATATATATATATATATATATATATATATATATATATATATATATCTTCTACTCTTCTCTCTCATATAAATATATATATAGATGTATATTTTTAAAAGTTCACACCTCACGGGCATAGCCCTATTCAAGGAGAACTCCAGGTAATTTCTACCTAGGATCCGAACTAGGATTCGAACCCGCGCCGTTGCCATGCGACTCCGTCGCTCTACCGTTTGTGCCCGGTAGTATATATATATATATATATATATATATATATATATATATATATATATATATATATATATATATATATATATATATATATATATATATATATATATATATATATATATATATATATATATATATATATATATATATATATATATATATATATATATATATATATATATATATATATATATATATATATATATATATATATATATATATATATATATATATATATATATATATATATATATATATATATATATACTCCGCTTTTTTTTTTTTACTATGTATACTCTCTAACTTTCACAAAATATAAATCTTTAAAGTTATTATAAAATTAAGCGGTATGAAAAATTATTTTATAAAATCGTTATAAAATATTTAATTTTGGGAAAGAAATTTATCTATAAAGTGTTGATTTGTTCTTTGCAGTTTGAGTGACAAAGTACAGTATGTGCAAGTTGAACCTCTGATGCTAATTACAATAATTTTTATTTAAATTAATCTCGAGAATATTAGATTTCAAGAAGAGAGAGAATATTTCTTAGAACTTCTTAATTGGTGCAGGTGGCTATTTGTTAAGGCGGCTCCACACATGGGAGTTTGTCAAACCCTTTAA
Organism: Trachelipus rathkii; assembly: GCA_015478945.1. Classification (NCBI taxonomy): domain Eukaryota; kingdom Metazoa; phylum Arthropoda; class Malacostraca; order Isopoda; family Trachelipodidae; genus Trachelipus; species Trachelipus rathkii. The sequence continues at coordinate 23,705 of JABUQX010021842.1, forward strand.
TCTTTGCCCTTTGCATTTGTTTTTTCCTCATAAGCGAATGTACGTCTACACACATTCTACCCCATGTGTGTATGGGTCATTTTTGGCAAAGCTTTGCTCATTTGCTTGGTTTGCCAAATACACAAATCTTTTCCATCGCTTGTGGAAAACATTTGTGTATTTGGCAAACCAAGCAAATGAGCAAAGCTTTGCTAAAAATGACCCATGCTCATATGTTGTGTTTGGCAAAGAATGCGGCGAACTCCACATGTGTGGAGCCGCCTTAAGGGCATACGAGAGAAGAATCTATATAAATTAGAATTGGCCGAGCACATGCAGGAATTTTCTGCGCCTTATCGCATCCCAGCAGGAGGTTGTGAACCAGCACCGCACCGCCCCTCACCCGGTGCATCGGCAGACCCAATAAATAACAAACTCAAGATTGAAAACGGGTGCTAAAATATTTGAGTAAAAGTATACTTATTTTATAAATCCTCTTCGATTACTATTATTTTTTTTACTTTAAAACGGATGTAGATGTAAGATAAGATGGAGATAGATGGTAAGATGGAGACGGTAGGTAATGAAATCAGATAATAAACAAAAGGAAACATTTGAAACATTTATAGAATGCTTGTTACATTAAAAATATTATTAAACTTTCATTTAACAAAACAAATTCCAGATGAAAATAAACAATAAAAGTAGAAATATCCCGTTTTTAAAAAGTATCAAATCTTCATCTAACCCTCAGGCACGCGGTAGGATGGGACAACATTGGAGACAACATGGGCTTACATAATTTCTTATGTTACTAGCAATAATCACATATAAATTTAGTCATTTTTCTTCATTTATTTCGAATCTTCTACAAGATTCATATGTCCAGCACTGATAAATATTGCAAGCGACACAGTTCTCAACGGTTCAGAATATAAGCCTTTACAGAACATGCTTTCACAACCGTTTTTATCTCTTTTATTACAATTTTTCTTTTGTTTTTATTTTTTTTAATCTCAATAAGTTCGTTTCCGTAAAAGTAAAACGTGGAAGTTGAAATTGTTGCTTTTCCTCACAGGACACCCTTTCCTTTTCTTTAGTAGTAACCTATGCCATGGGTAGAATTTCCTAAAGGGAATTTTAAAAGCCGAAATCAAATTGTGTCAAATTCCTATAGGTATTCCTTGGTATATTTTTTAATCCAGACTCCAGAGTTACCAATCCATTTACATAGAGAGTAAGAAGCCACATCGGACTATCGAGACTGTCTAAGACAAATTAAAATAAATATTCATTAAATAAATGTTAATGCAACATGCAAAACCCACACCGCACTCTAAAGTTTGTCAATACTCAGCACAAACTAGCTAAAGGTCAATAATATAATATATACACTAACAACTACTAAATGCAAACACTATATCTAAGGTACATGCTAATCACACGACAAGTATTTAGTAAGAATATTGTCATCATTCTAGCATGCAATTTAACCTTAATAACTAACTAAAAATCAGCCAATATGGTTTAGTCATATAATACTCATACCATCCATATACATGTCCAATAACTTCTTAAACGCTGCAAGCAACAACTTCTTGCGACAAAAACATTCCAAAAATTAACAACCATAATATTGAATGAGTGTTTTCTTACGTCAAGATGGCATGCTTTCTACTTAAATTTCTTACTGTGCCTCATGGTTTCCCTTCCATGATCTACTAAAGAAATTATTGGTCTGATTATTATCCAGAAATGTAAATATTTTGTAGACTTGTATTATATTTCCTCAAAGAAATCTCCTTTCTACAGAAAACATTTCTAACTCCTTCAGCTTCTCCTCATAGCTCTTACCCTCAAACCCAGAAATCATCCTTGCTGATCTACGTTGCACTCTCTCCAGCATATTTATGTCTTTTCTTAAATAAGGGGACCATACTTATGCACCATACTTGTTGACCTAGCATTCTATTATGCAGCTAATTTAAAACCTCCTTGCTCTTGTAAAATAGAATGCGATTTATTATACCAAGAACCTTATTGACTCTATTCTATTCCATTCTTCTCGCCTCTTCCAAACTCACATTCCTCTCCTTCAGACATTCCTTTACTGGCTCAATCCACTTTTCCTTCGGTCTCCTAGCCTTCTAAAAATCTCAAGTATGTATTTGAACTATATTTAATACATTTCTGACCAGGACTTAAAGGTTTCCCCCAATTTCTGATATTAATGATGAATTTCTTTAGTTGCATTTTACTGCGATACTAATGGAAGCGTTTGAATGCATTTGAATGTACCTTCTGCTTTCTTCGATATTATAGGGAAGAAACTATTAAGCATCTTAATCACTTCTAAGTCTTCAGGGGAGTTGAGTTACTCTCACGAAAAGAGTTTTTCCTAGTGGGGAATGGTTGAGATTAAGAATATATATATATATATATATATATATATTATATATATATATATTATATATATATAAGAATATATATATATATATATATATAATAATATATAATATATATAAAATATATATATATAATATATATATATATAATATATAATATATATATATATATATATATATATATATATATATATATTATATATATATATATAATATATATATATATATATAATATATATATATACATATTTATATATATATATAGATTATATTTATAGTATAGTATATTATATATATATTAAATATATATATATATATATATAATATATATATATATATATATATATATATATATATATATATATATATACTTGAATAAAATTAAATAATATAGATAACCTATCAGTGGCAGCAATTTCAATGTACAAAAAAGGAAAGATGCTATTTCATCTATGGAAAATTATTATACTTCCTCTCTTAACAGCAAAATGATTGATAACTTGTCCGTTTAAAAAGTGTAGCTATGATGAACACTCATTGTAGCCAGATTTGTTAGTCTTTCCTTCCCTGTTTTATTGAGAAAGTATTTTTTGAGCCTTTTCAGAGAAGGTGAATATCTTTCTGGAGTGCACATTGTGAGTAATATTAATGCTAAAATAATTAACCATTTAATGTGACTGTATAGATCAAGTTTATTTACAAAATTAGTAAAATCTTTAATAGATATCGAAGGGATAATTTTTCTAAGATTTGTAAGTATGGATCTGAGGCTCTCAAAATTTCTCTCAAACTGGTTTGAAAAATCATCATAGAAAGGAAATGAAATTACTTTATTTCTTTTCGTAATACATTTTTCTTCACTAACAGAAAGCAGAAGTTCTGTTGCGACTTCCACAATATTTGAAAATTTTCATTGATATTTGCGTCAAAATCTTTCAAAACTACTTTCACATTTTCTAAATCACTAAGAGCAGACTTTGCCTTCACTAATGATGAAGACAGCAAAGTAGCACATCATTGGAGAGAGAAGGAAATTGAAATCAGAATTAAACTTATAACCTATTCGTTCGTGATTACAGAACTCAAAATATTTGATGTTTTTGAAGAACGTTCGATATCTTGATCTATCTGATGAAACTCCTCTAAAGCTTCAACAATTGTCTTAAAAACTTCTCTAAATCGTAACAATAAATCATAACTTTCCACCCACTTTGTTTTGCATATTCGTGTTAGTCTTATTCATTTTGTTCCTCGGAAAATCTTTCTTATTTTTTCCATTAAAATATTCCTACTGGTTAAACTAAATAGTCCAGTTGCTTTCACTGTGTCAATAAAGTTTCTCGTGTGTTGTACTCCATATGAACATCAATAACAGCGAACATCCAATGTAACTAGATATTTTCGACATCTTG
>JABUQX010021843.1:0-22500 GCA_015478945.1 Trachelipus rathkii
ACAGAATTGGAACTGAGCTTCACTGACCTTGCCTCAGTTATTTGAAGGCAGTTTCTCCACCTCTGCTGAGGACACGCACACAGCTCGGGTAATTAGACTAACTCCAATTGGGTAGAGATGACAAATAGAATAGTGACTTAGGTTTTGTCCATCTCGCCTCCTTTTTAAATAACACAGCTCCTGATCTTATCGTTCAATCACCCAACAAATTGACTTCGCATGATACTCTCCGCAAGCAAGGCAGAAGGGTCTAGGCTTATTAGGTGTGTGTATCAGAACTATAAACTCTCTTCGCAACCCTCCTAACCTCCTCTTCTGTTCCGGTCTTCCTTCTTCCTTCTGAGACTGGCATAGATTGCATTTCCACTCTTCACATCCCTACGCTACGACTGTGCCCCGATCAAATTTTAATAGGTACTCCACTTCCGACCGTCCAACTTTCGTCACCATATTCACCATTCTTCCCTTGATTATGAGTCATCGAATTCTCAAGTCCCATTAACACTGCTATCCTCGATCTTCACCGTTCACTAGCTTAAGTTCTATCTCGGCTAGACCTCTTAAGTTAAACCAGTACATGATTGTGTTACGGAACAGTGTCTTTTCGTCAAAATAATACTCCAGCACGCGGTTGCTGGAAAATGTAAATATTTCTGCGAATCTTTACTCAGAGGTTGTGAATCTGTTCATATCCCCCCCTATAAGTGATTTACTTGTATCAAGAATAGGAATTTTAATAGTAAGGTTCATTATTAAAATACTTCCAAAGTCATTTCATCTGATGAAACTTATCTTATAAGGTCCACTTAAGTATTCTAGGTCTTGATATTCTGAATAAATAACTATTTGGTGATTATTTGAAATACTTTGTTATACCATGATTTTCGAATCAAAAGTAAGTTCGTATTATTAAAAGGTTTAAACGATTTTAATCCTTATATTGTATATTTTATAGAAGTCGGTAAAAAGAAGTTTATATTTGCTATTCTAAACTGTTTAATTCATATCTCTCCCATAACCTGATCCTTATTTCCCTATTAACAACTGAATATTTGACTGGAATCTTAATTTTGTAATTTATGTTTTTTTTGGGAAACACATGGATCCCTTCCTTAAAAATAATTAATACTTTCACCGAGTAAAATAGATACGTAACATATGTGTCTTCAACGTGTTAAACAGCAATTCACTCATTAATGCGATTTAGTTTAACACAAGTTTCAACTTATAGCTCAAGAGATAACAAGTTGCTCGTTGCCATTATTGATGCTATCTTCATTAAAGAACACCATGTTTTTCCGACTTTCCGTTCAAAAAAATTCATACAAATATTCATCATAAAACGGTTGGATTTCCATTTGGGTTAATCATAAATAAGGATTCACATGATGGAACATATGCTGGAATGGCATCTTACTCAAAACTACATTTCGTTAAGTTATAAGTCCCATACTAGCACTATATATGATCTTGCACAGTTGTCGCGCAAAATTAATCGGACGTATCAATTACACCAATAAATTTTTATTTAATATTTTATTTGAATATTCCTTCATCATGCTAATCTTTACAACTGGACTGCCCTGTAAAGTCCACTATTTTCGCAGATCTTGCTCAAGTTCCGCCTATAATTAAGGTTATATATAAGTTCTGCACAAAATTAACCAAATTTTAATCTTCCTGATGAACAACAAAGTCTGGAGAAAGGAATTTATTTATTAGGAAAAGGATTTCGACCTGAAGACTTTGAATTTGTAATTACATTTTTTATTTTAAATTTTGCTATACTCTTTCTATTAATATGATCATATAAAAAACATTTTTTCATCTTACCTATTTGACGAAATATCCGGTCATAACTTATACATAGAGAAGTTTATATATAATATAACCAATGGAGTTATGATTATGAAGTATGAAATTTGCAGTTGTTTATTTTTTCGATTTAAATTTTTTTGATTTATTCAATTAAACTATTATCCCTATTTATTCCAATTTTGATTACTTTAATCATAAATCAACTATGTACAGTTCTACCCCTGGAGCTAGATACTTGTAATGCAAATGTTCCTCGGTTAACACATTATTAAATTTATTCCGCTTTTAAGATGTACATTGAATGAAGTAATACTCTTGAACTTCAACTAATTTAGTTTTAAGTAGATGCAGATTTTATAGACACCTCTATTACATATTTATAATTATTAGAAGGAGTTGATATGGTCCGAGGTTTAACAAATAATCAGTAAAAATACTTATATAAATCTCATAATATATTGGATCGGGATTTAGGAAAACATTCATATTATTTATTTTATCAAATCTTAATTTATTATTGTAATATAGTTAGTATAGATTTGGATTATAAGCTACTAGTTATTTTAAATTTTCTGTGGATTTTTATTTATCTTCCAATTTTTGTGAAATTTTGTAGGAATCTTAGTTGTTTTAGTAGAATAATAATAATATTTTATATCTCCTATAGATAAAATTACTTTTAAGTCGCTAGATTATTAAATTTTTAATATTATTAGCAATTTCTTCACGCATTATAATTTATAGAATTGGGTTAACTTTTACTGTATCATCATTATCTTATTCATTTAATTTATTATAACCAGCCCTTATTTATATCTTCAGCTAGAATTTAATGAAAATTATTATTTTATCAATGAATGTGCTGTGGGTATGGAAAGGTGTAATTGAACACTTGAGTTAATTATTATTATCTTTTAAAATTATGGGTAACAAAGACTGAGAAACAACGGCACATGATGTAGATTAAAACTATTACCCTAATCTATTAATCCCTTATTTTAAATCTCTTTTGTACACACAATTATAAGTCTTTTTATTTGGTCATCCCTCTTATTTCCCGGAGAATCTCTGATTACAAGATTTACACTATTTTATTTAAATGTGTTATTCTAATGATAAAAATTTTTGAGTTGCCTGCCAAATTTCCATCTTGGATTTTCGAGATTTAAACTTCTCACGTTCAAAGAATATTCCCCATTAAGGACCCTGCTGTATGCCATAATTATTTGGACACTCTATTGAGAGATTTAATTCTAGATATGATCCACAACAGTTGATTGTTATAAAACAACTAGATTACACCTCTGGTAATCAGATCTGCTCGAGATGTTTCATTAGTCCAGTCATCCATGATGGTATTTCCAGCATTCAAAAGAACATAATACGAACTAAATATAATGTAAGCTTTCGTCCTGCAAGAGGTCACATTTAAGATTGTGTTGGGTTTTTATATAATACTTTGCGTAATCTAAGACACTATTTGCATTATTTAAATTTACATACTGTTTTTATTTTATTTAGACTTTAACGTTATTGAAATGATATTATCTATTTTACGATTTTCGAATCATTACTAATGAATAACAACTGTTATATAAATTGTAGACAACTCATTAATTAATTGCTATTCAGAACGCATCCGTTTATTTAGACTTTTGACGTAGTACTATAAATTCTATTTGTAGATTATTCTAGGTTAATATTTGATTGTTGATACTAAATTAACTTTATCCTTCAAAGCTTGTAATAAAAACTATAGATTAAAAAGTACTATTAAACCAGAGTAACAGATTCTATATTACATTATAATAACTAAATTCTCCATTTGTTAGGCACATTAAGACCTAATAGACTTTTGCGAGAATTGTGGATTGTTCGCCATTTCTATACTTTAATCTGGCTTTGAGAAATAATAGGTTAAAAACTTAAAAGGACATATTACCGATTCGACGCTCATTTTTACTTCTCCACTTATTTTAATCGCCCTACCAGGGAAAGTTTTAAACTATATGTAAATGAAAAGTCTATTTGCAAGGAGATTCGCTAAAAATCTACACTTCAGATACAAACACCAATTTCCTACGTCGAAATGAAGTAAAAGATAACTGGTTGTGTGTGTAAAATAAGTTATTTGTCTTATATATAATATAATCATTAATATATATTATATATCTATATAATATATATATCATATATATATACTTTATACTTCATATTATATATATATACATAAACGCATTGCGTTATATATATATATATATATATAAATTATTTTATTACATATATATATTATTTAATTATTATATATTACATAAATATGTATATATATATATATCTTAAAGAAATTGGTCTTTGAAGTATATTTTTGGTCTTTTCTTAATTTTTTATAGTTAAAAAAACTTATAAAGCATAAAGTATATATTATATATAATATATATATATAATAATATATACTATGTTTAAGGTTTAAATATTTGTGTATATGTTTTTATATATATATACGTTTATCATCGAATCTACACTATGCATGTGGCATTTTATTTCACTTAAAACTTGTTCAGTGTAAGCTTTCTTGCTATTATAGACGTCAAACGACTAAATCAAGCTTTAAGTTAAAGGTCAAGGTCTTGTCTAGTGTCAGTTCTAAATATGCATACATGACTGAAACAGTGCTATTGGTTAATTTTGTGTATAGTCAAATGTATGGTATCTTATACGGTGTGCTATTATTCAATTAATAAACGGTTTTTTCTTACTTTTAATAACAATTTGTAGCTTTTTATTGTCTTATAAATTTTATTTATATATATATATATAATATCTTTATCTAGATATCATATAATATATAATATATAACTAATTTGTCAACGTTTCAAAAATCTCCGGTTTTTTTTTTTTTATATTAATCATAAAATCGGTATAATTTTTATTTATATATAACTTAATATTTTTTTCACATTTTAGATGTTTCTCTATGGAATTTTATTAAAATCAAGATTAAAATTCAAATGATATTTTTAGAAAATGTTTGTGTAAATCCATTTTCTAAAAATTGAATTCGTAAAACGTCAGGGTGTGGGGCTGGTTGTAATAGTTAACATATTCAACTGAATGGAAACAATTATATTATAATTTAAATTTTAAATAAGTTCTAATGTTTATATAATTAATTTTGGTATTGAAACACAAGGGTCTTAATTTATATTTTTATTAACATTTTCAAAACGTTTTATTTTACAAAAATTTAATATTTTTTTTTTCATTTTTATTCTAAATAAGCATTGAATGAAAAAATTGAATTATGACAATAATTTTTAGAATTAATTTGTAATCGTAATAAGAATGATATTTCAACTTTTTTAACAAAATTTTCGCATTTTAAATATTAACTGATTAGCTATTGTACCCATTTCAGTGTGCTATTGTAGATAGTCACAATTTATAATTTAAATTATGACAATCAATTTATTACTATTAATAGGTGCTAACTATTATAATTGTGTGGTGTCATTTTTAACGAAAATATCTTTTTTTTTTTTTTTTTTTTTTTTTATATCTATTAGATTACACAATTCAACTTTGACTTTTTTTTATCGTCTCGTCTGTAAACAACGTAAACTTAAACATTAACAAATTGTCTTTTATTTACTGATAAAAATAAAAAAATATTATTGGAAACAGAGGCTGTTTATATTGTTGAAAACAGCAAATTAATGCCTCACAGATGCTCCTTTGACGGTCCTACTTTTCCCCTCGTAAATTGTAAAAAAATTAATACTTTTAAAAAATAAGGGCTTAATAATTTAATTTTTAATGTAGTTAAAGACTATGACTTCCCAATAGCTATCTAACTAATTCGTATATACTTAATTCTACGGGGAGATTCACGGATGTCTTATAATTTTTTTGCAAAAAAAAAAAAAAAAAAAATTTTTTTTTTCCCAGTTTTTTTTAAGATTTTTTGACTAGTATGTTGTAATTTTTTTTATTAAATTTTTATATATCTTAAAAATATTAACCATTTTTTAAAAAAACGTTCACTAATTAATAATTTTTTAAAGTCAAAAATATTAACAATTTATCTAAACTGTGACCTGTTGTTACGAGGTGGAATGGTTTTCCCCGCATTTTCTGTATAATATTATATTATATATATATATATTTATATCTATATATAATATTATATTTATAATATATATATATATATATATATAATATATCGTATATATATTATAATATATTTAGTATAAATATAAATTATATATATATTATAATATTATATATATATTATATATTATTATAATATATAATATATATATATATATAATATATATAAATATATTATAGTATATATTATATATATATTATTATGAATAATAATAATAATAAAATCAGATCAGAAATATATAATTATATGCCCTATAGCACTAATAAAACTTTATTAAGTACTAAAAACTCTACTTTATATATTGTATAACTCTTTAAATATTGTGGAATTACTCTTATTTAATTCTACATTCCTCAAAAAGAATTGATAAGTATTGTTACCGTGCGATTAAAAAAAACAAAAAAAACAAAAATTTTTGCCTTACTTGGATTTCCAATCGGAACGGTGTTTTTTTTTAAAAAATTAACTTTTTTTTAACACTCCACCATATATATATATATTTTTATATATATATTTATTACTATATAATATAAAATATATTATTATATATATATATATATATATATCATATATATATATATATTATAACTATATTATAAGCGTAGACCCACAATTTTTTATGACCAGGTGAATTTTCTAAGTTCAAAAATATTTTATTAATTTCATAAAAATTAATTTAAGTTTTCTGGGCATAAACTTTATTTGCAAGCTACTGGAATTTTGCAGGAAGCTTATCCAATTTCTAATGTTCATAAACTTAATTTTATTAGTTTTTATAAAAATTTTTTTAGGTGTAACTTCTGTTCATAATTCCGAATTCTTGCATTAAATATTTTCCTTAAAACTTAACTTACTTAACATTCATGATTTAGGAAATGTTTTTTTTAACTTAGATTTTTCTCGTTTACGTTCGTATCTACATTATTCTAATATATATATTTAAAATATTATATATATATATAATTATATATATGATATCATATATATTTATATATATAATAATCGTTAACCGTGTGGTAAAATTTCAGGGAATTTTTCTGTGGCCTTTTTTGTTTTTAAGTTAACTAACTTAAAACTTAACACTTACAGTGAAATTATTTCTATGATCTGGTATAAAAAAAACCCATTTGTGGGCTAATCATTTAATGGTAAATGAAATTCAAAAATACATAATTAATAACTATTTTAAAAAATTGCTAAAAAAATTGTAAACAAAAAAATTTTTGGTTTCCTTTTTTTCAGAACATAAAAAAAAAAGAAAAATTTCCGATTTTTGGTTTGCACATGCTTAAATGTAGGCTTCCTAAGTTTAAGTAGAGTAAGAATGTGATAAATTTGTCTGGCATTGCCAGATTTTAAGGGCTGGTGGATTTTTTTATCTGGCAATTTTTAGTACTTTTTTAGGTTTTTTGTTTTTCGTGTGGGTATTTTAGTGGGTTTCCGGATGCCTCCGATTGGATCGGTGGTTACTGGGATCAATTGTCACCCCAGTCCAAGGGGTGAGGGGGGTGGGAGTGGGGAAATTAGAATGAAATCTGAAATAACACATCATTTTTGCCTTAAATCCTATTAGATTTAAATGTCTATCACTTGTATACATAATGTATCAACTTAAAATGTACTATAAAATGGTTCCTAACCTCCAAGAACATTCCTTCAGGTAGCCTATTATACAATTCCCTCTTTTCAAAAATTAAAGTTAGAAAAAAAAAAATTTTAAGGAAATCAAAAATCTAGGTTATTTATATATTTTTAAAAAAACACATTTTTTTGGCAGTTTACTGCACCTGTTAGTCTGCCTAAAACTTTTATTAAAATTTTTTTTGTAAAACTTTGTTTTTGTAAACACTAAAGAACTATAAAATCTGAAATTGCCTTCAGAATTCTGATTACCTGGTAACGGTATATTATATATATAATATATATATATAATATATATATATATATATATATATATATATATATATATATAGTATATATTATAATATATATATATATATAATAATATATTAAAATTTTTAAAATCTCCATAAATCACTATTTGAATAATTCATTTAATTATATTATAAGTATATATATAATATATATAATATATATATATGAATTATATATATATATATCTGTATATATATATTATAGATAATATATACTATATATATATATTATTATAATAATATATATTATATATATATTATATTATAATATATATACAAAAAAATTAACTATAAGAAATCTTCATTTTTAACAAAAAAATATTATTTTATTAAATTTAGCTGAAGCCAATGTACTCTTACGTGTTGCGAAAAACTATACTTACGATAGATGGGCACAATGAGATCCATATTTACTTCTACACCTCTGATCGTTCGTCCTTTCATCCAACAATACCCTAAATATTTAAACTCAGAACTTGTTCTGTGCTCACTCCATCAACATAATTCACACTGAGGTGTTGTCCTCATCACACATATTACCTACCTTATCCTGTTTTTACTTTCACCCTCTTTTACATCACCTGCCAATCCCTCTAACAATTCATCTCAAATCTCTCGATTCGCCACAGCCAGAAACAATCATCCGTATATAAAGGTAGGGTCTCTTCTCCACTCATCTCCATTCTCCTCATTCTAACACCACTTCCCCTAACACTAATTCTTTCATAACTCATCCATATTACAATTGAATAACCAGGAGACATAACACAAACCTGTCTTACACCGCTATAATCCAAACCAATCACTCATTGACACCTTTAATTCTAAACACTGCTTCACTATTCATACATATTGACTCAATTCAGAACTACCGACAACAACATATATCACTTAAACACCGTGGCATAAACTCTCATAACTCGTATCAACGCCGTTGCATAATCTAAAATCTAAAATATACAATTTATTCTCTCTCCTTCATTTGTTCAATGTAAAGTTTTGATCCACACATCCTCTGTACCACTTCTAAATGCACCTCTGTCTTCACCAATCAGTCCCTTCGATCCTCGACGCACTCTTTCGACAAAATCAGCATATATATCTTCCTAACAACAACTCAAACTTATTCCCTATAATTTCTACATTCCCCTATCTCCCTTACCTTATATAAGGGTACTATTACGCTCTCCTCCAATCCCCTGGAACTATACCTCCATAAACGCTTTATACACAACTCGAAATTCAATCATTCACACTTGCCCCGTTTGACATTTACGAGTAATTTCATTCTATACCTGCAGATTACCATTCTCAACTTTTTCACTCTAACCTATTACCCTCCTCTTACTATAAACGCTCTAGTAACATCCCTATGTTGCACACAAACCCACACACATTCATATACTCTTATTATGATTATATTGTGCAGATTTATAAGTGTTCTCCACCACTCCTCTCAACCCATTTCATATTACAAAAGACATCTATTCATTATTCAAGCGATCCCTTATTCTCTTCTTAACCTTTCGCGCTTCTTCAGAAGCTTCCTATTCTTTGTAAGTCCCCATTATCATCCTGCCAAACTGTTCATTAACCTCTTGTTTTTCCTATATATATTTCGATAATTATTCTTCTTTTTTCTCTTATTATATATATATTATATTATATATATATATAAATTATATAAATATATATATATATATATATATATAATATATATATATAAATTTTTGTATTTGTGTGATATTTTGTACTTTTTTTTTATTGTATATTACATACAAATATTGTTTTACAAATTTTGTTATTTTCTTTGATATTATTTTTTACGTTACACTATGTCATAAAAAAATAATATCGATATCGATGTATCGATAATCTGAAACGAATTTCAACAGTGATTCCTCATCCCTACATGAACAGAAAAAAACTGAATTGTGTATGATTTTCAGAGGGTTAATATTAATATTTTTAATGAAAATATTAACTTAAAATAAACACAAATATGTAAAAAAAACTTCAAATAATTTTTTAAAACCATTTTTGTAAATGAAAGGGTTATAATTTTAATATACTATGTATGTGAACTCGTCACCAATACTAAACAATTACCACCATTTTTCCTACAGACCACCTATTTTTCCTTTTTTATTCTTCACTATAATTTTTTTTTAGAGAATGCTGTGATTTTCTTAAAAATCTGAGATATAGCAGTTCAGCTATATAATTACCAATTTTTCTTATATAGTAGCGTTGTATTGAGTCTATCGAAACATCGGTTTTTATAATATACTACGCTTAGCTCTACAATAACCCAGTTGACTAGATCAATAAAACGACATACGGCAACCATTAGTGGTTGGTAAAATGCAAATGAAAAAAAAAAAATTTCAAATTCTATATAAACTGCCCATATGCTCATGAGAAACCTCAAAACAGATTTAAAAGCCAGATAGTTTTCCTAGGAAGTCCCACCTAAGAAAATGGCCATAAGGGTAAAGACAGATACTCCCGAAAAACTATAGCCATCTCTCAGTCCCATAGGTCTGAATCTACCAATAAAGAACAAGGAATCAATAATAAAAGATTTCTGCTGGTTAAAATTTGAAATAATGATATAAAAGATCTCAAATATGCAACTACGCATCTACTATACTGCTACGATGACTTCATTCAGGATTCTGGCATCCTGCATCTGCAGAGACCCCAAATAAACAAACACATAGTTGCCAACTTTTCACATTTATGATGCTAAACTATAATCTACTTCTTCGGGTTACTTCGAGTTGATTTAATGGTCATCGGACAGCTTCTATAAAAACTATTATATACTTTCACATATATATCTTCTATTTTGCTTATTTTAGTATTTTAATTTAGGATATAGTATTTTATTTTAGGATTTAAAAACTATTAGGTATATAAAGTATCTTTTATTTAGTTTTAGCGGAATTTATATTTTGTCTACATGTGGTATCCTTTTTTCACTAAATTTCACTAAAAAATCACTTTGTTGCGACAATTGTGGAATCACTTCTAATTCAAAAGCGCTGTACTTTTGAGTCGTGTTTGAGTAATCAAAAGTAATCCCCAAAAAAAAAATTGTTTTAAAAAAAACAAGGGGGGGGGGTTTTTTTTAATAAAAAAATAGAGGTAAAATTTCTTCATTTCTTTTCAAATATTTTCACTATCAACCTATCTCTATTCTCTTTACCTTCTCACCAATCAAATTTACCCTAACTAAGATTTTAAGTGATAGATTACTAAAACCACAAGGCAGAGTTATCTATGGACTATCTAGATCTTATTCAAAGAGCAAAAAAATCTTTGAAACAACAAATTCAGGTAAGGCTAAGGTAGATTCCCCCATTGTACTTATATATCATTTATTAAAACCTTATATCTTTCAAAGATTTTTTTTGTAATTAATTTAATCTGCTTTAAATTAAATTTTCGTCAATTGTGTATCTATATTGGTCTTAACGAACGGATTGTTGCAAGTTCTTGATACTCGTGCTATCAATTGCAAATTACAATCAAACTAAAACCCCGAAGATTATAAGCAGTTTCGATATTTTGTTTAATTATTAGGTCAAAATCATTTAAAATTAAGATTTTTATTTAAAAATAAGAAAATAATAGAGACGGTAGAGTCCACGTGGGCCCAATCGAGACTAGACTATTGGTGTTTTGGTCCTAAGTTTAGTTAGTCTAAGTGTATTTAATTCAAAAATTGGTATGAGAGTTAGGTAAGCAATGCATCCATTGCTAAACCATTACATTATAAACAGTGATTTCCCTAAAAAATCCCAAGCTCAAAACTTAGGCCTAAGGTCATTTTTCACCTCAAATTTGTGGTTTTTTGTGTGTGTGTGTGCGTCTGTGTAAAAATTTAAAAATTCAAAAATTCAAATAAAATAGTTCTATGGTAGGCCATATCTCATTTTTCCTCAAAAAAATTCAATTTCAAAGTTAGGCATTCTAGGCCTAGATAACTTTCAACTTCAAATTTTTAGTTATTTTTGGTCTAATAGACCTTCAATTCAAATCAAAATAATTTGGCCTGGTGATAGGCTATCTTTTCATTAGTTTCATCTTTCTTCAAGTTTTCATTTGTCCTTGGGTCATTCTATAGCCAAATTTCAGCAAAAATGTCTGACCCAGAGATACAAGCCTTCAAGGATAGAGTTAATAAAAAATCAAAGCCTATAGTTCAAGCCATTTCATATCCCTCAAGGCACAAGTAGATATTTTATCTTAGTCAGATAGAGAATAGGCCTACAGATAAAATAAATGATAAAGATGCAGTTAGTAAAGGATCTGGTGGAGGAAGTAGAGTCCTTTTTAAAAGATATTAAACAAAAAGGATGCAAATATAATAAAAATATATAATGATAATGAAGTTGACTCCCTCATTCCTGAGTTTCATAATAAGGAGTTGTGAAGTCAGATTCAGTACCAATGATTCAGTACCAATGCTCGATAAAATCAAAATTAAGTGAATTAAAATTAAAGGGTCAAACATTCAACCCTCCAAAAATAATTTGCCTCTCATTTCAGTGAAATCCTGTTCTTAGAGTTCTATACGATTGTGGTTCTTTGAGGGCATGAACTGATAGTTTGCTTTATAACACCTTCATTTCCAAAATATTTAAGAGTTCTTAGATTTACAAAAAATTTAAGTGAATCCATTAAACTTTCATTGCTTAAAAAATAAATTAAAGGGATATGCGTACTCCCTAATTCAGAATCTTCTATTAGTGATAATAATTATAATAAGCTCTTGAACTTCTAGATAAAGAGTTTTAGACGAAAAAAAATTTACAATAATGAAATCATTAAAAAAATCATATCTTTAAAACCAGTATTTGAAACATATAATGCGACTTGGGTTTACTTAAATGATATCCAGAACATTAATATATGAATTTGAGAGGTTATAACTTCAAATATCTTGAGGAGGCTACTGGATTAGTAGTACTTAGCCACATAGTTTTATCAAAATTACCTAATGTGGTAGTCAAAGAAATTACTCGCAAGTTGAATACCAATTACCCTGATTTAAATCAAATATTTGATAGCTATAATGAAGTTATCAAAAATATTGTTAAAACGTCAAATCATAATAAAGGTCAAAATTTCAATCAAGTCCCTCCCCATAATACTCATTCAAAATTTAAAAATGTAAATACTTCAGATAAGCCTAATTTTAAATTTAAAAATAATGAAAATCAAAGGACGAATGAGTCCTTAAAATCTAAATAATAGTCCTGATTCCAATTCTGCTTTGCAAAACTTCAAAACCAAACTAATGAAGTTAGTGGAAATGAAACTTCTCATTGGTATTGTTTCTTCCACTTCTAAAATCAAAGTTATTCGAGATCAATCGGTAAGTTTTGTTCATCCCAAGGTCATGTGATAACCAATTGCAATGTTTATCAAACTATGAGTTAAGAATTAAAAAGGTGTAATGAAATAAATCTATGCCCCAATTGTTCAAGTACTAAACATACTGCAGATCAGTGTCCTGGACTTGGAGGAGCAACTTTCTTTTAGTTGCCAAGTTTGAAGAAGTCATATTAAGGCTCTTTGTAAGACAAAGGAAAAAGTTCCACCCTCACATAATGTATCGTCTTAGTTTTTTAGTCAAAGCACTCAACAATTTATATTTTGGTTGCCCCAATCATTACTATACAAGGATTGGTAGGGGTAAAAGTTTCGGCTTCAGTTCGATGCCTATAGTCGACTGTGCTCAACAGAGGTCTAACCCTTTCTAAAAAAGTGCTGAACAAACTCAATTATATCGTAGAGAATCATCAAAGCATCAATACGATATAAAAACCGTATTTCAGGTTTATGCACCCGCACTTTGAAAGAGGACTGTTCTTCGATGTATATATGGACCAGTCTTGTTTCCCCCTTCCTCTTGGTTGATGAGGATCTTAAATTAAGTTACGAGATTAAGTTTGTAGATCAGGCTCTAATTAATTTGAGAAATAAATCTTTCAAATTAGTGATTTCTGCTATAAAGAGTCTAATACACTCATTTTTTCGATTTGGGAATGCCTTAATTGGCATTGATTTAATAGAGGATTTTGATTTAGATTTTGATTTTGAATATGATTATGATTTTGATTTTGAACAATTGATGATGGATTGGAAACTCTTGACAGATTGTCGTATATAAAATTAGTAATATTTCCAAATGGAATAATAGAACCATCTCTTTAACTTAAAACCAGATCCATTCACGCATTTAATACATTTAATCAATTCTAGTTGAGGGAAATACTTAAAACAATGCCTATCTTGCGATGAAACTCGACAGATTGTCGTTATTAGACTCTTTAAGCCAGAATCAGCTAATTTGAAAGATTTATTTCTCAAATTAATTAGAGCCTGATCTACGAACTTAATCTCGTAACTAATTTAAGATCCTCATCAACCAAGAGAGGAAGGGTGAAACAAGACTGGTCCATATATACATCAAGAACAGTCTCTTTCAAAGTGCGGGTGCTAACACCTAAATAGGTTTTTATATCGAAAAAAAAAAAAAAACAAAAAAAAAAAGTATTAAGGGCTTTGATGATTCTCTACAGATAATATTGAGTTTGTCCAGCACTTTTTTAGAAGTAGGACCTCTGTGAGCCACAGTCCGACTAGGCATCGAACCTGAAGCCGAAACTTTACCTCTACAAATCCTTATAGTAATTGATGGCAAAAAATAAATTGTTGGTGCTTTGACTAAAATTTAAGACCTACCTTTGTAAGCATCGTACTTGGACTTGGACTGACACAACGTAGAAATATTGACTTCTTCAAAACTTAGGTTTCTAAAACTTGAAAGTAATGCTTCTGAGATTCTTGTCCTCAGATGATCTGCAGTATGTTTAAGCACTTGAACAATTGAGGAAAGATTTTTTTCTTTCCTCTTTATAATTCTTAACTCATAGGTTTGATAAACATGTGCAATTGGTCATAACACATGACCTTGGATGACAAAACTTACAGTCCTGAAATAATCTTGATTTTAGCAGTGGAGAACCAATACCATGAGAAGCTTCCCCTTTCCACTTAACTTCATTAGTATGAGTTTTGAAGTTTTGCAAAGCAGCAGAATTGAATCAGGCCTATTATTAGATTTAAGGACTCATTCGTCCCTTTGATTTTCATTATTTTTAAATTTAAAATTAGGCTTATCTGAAAGTATTTACATTTTTAAATTTTGAATGAGTATTATGGGAAGGTTGGACTTGATTAGAAATTTTTGACTTTATATGATTTGACTTTAAACAATATTTTTGATTTAACTTCATTATAGCTTATTCACAAATCATTTGTAAATTTAAATCAGGGTAATTGGAATTCTTAACTTGGCGAGTAATTTTCTTTGAACTACCACATTAGGTAATTTTGATAAAACTATGCGGCTAAGTACTACTAATCCCAGTAGCCTTTTCACTGCAAGATATTTTTAATGGAGGTTATAACTCTCAATTCATAATATTATATGTACTATATACATTTAATGTAAACCCTAAGTCGCATTATATTGATTGGGTCAACTACTGGTTTTAAAGATATATGTTTTTTAAATGATTTCTTATCAAATGATAATTTTTTATTTCGTCTAAAAACTCTTTAATCTAGAAGTTCAAGAGCTTTATTATAATTATTATCCACTAATTTAGAAAAAGATTCCTGAATTAGGGAGTAACGCATATCCCTTATTTTATTTTTTAGCAATGAAGTTTAATGGAATTCACTTAAAAATTCTTTGAGTAAATTCTAAAGGAACTCTTAAATTTTTGGAATGAAGGTTTTATAAGCAAACTTATCAGTTTCATTGCCCTCAAGAAACCACAATCTATAAGCTCCTAAGAACAGAATTCACTGAAATGAGAAGCAAGATTTTTTTGGAGCGGGTTGATTTATCCCCTTTAAATTTTAATTCACTTAATTTTGATTTTTAATCGGGCATTGGTACTGAATCTGACTACACAACTCCTTATTATGAAACTCCGGAATGAGGGAGTCAACTTCATTATCATTTATATTTTTTATAATATTTGTATCCTTTTGTTTAATATCTTTTAACAAGGACTCTACTTTCCTCCAACAAGATCTTTTACATAAAATGCATCTTTATCTTTATTATTTTATCTGTATGAAATCTACTTTCTATCTGACTAAGATAAATACCTACTTGTGCCTTGAGGGATGAAATGGCTTGAACTATATAGGCTTTGAGGATTATTTATTAACTCTATCATGAAGGGCTTGTATCTCTGGGTCAGACATTATTTTCGCTGAAATTTTGCTAGAATGACCCAAGGACAAAATGAAACCTTAGAAGACACGATGAAATGAATTGAACGATAGCCTATCACCAAGGCACAATAATTATTTGGATTTGAATTGAAGGTCTATTAGACCAAAAAATACAACTAAAAACTTTGAAGTTGAAAAACGTGATCTTAGGCCTATAATGGCCTAACTTTGAAATTGATTTTTTTTTAAGAGGAAAAAATATGAGATATGGCCTAACACCAGGACAAATTATAATGATTTGAAGTTTTAAAGGTTATTTCAAAACAAACAACACACACAAAAAAACAAATTTTGAGGTTGAAAATGACCTAGGCCTAAGTTTGAACTTGAATTTTTTTAGAAATCACTGTAATGTAATGGTTAGGCAATGATGCATTGCTTACCTAACTCTCATACCAAATTTTGAAATTAATTACACTAAGACTAACTAAACTTAGGAGGCCATTTAAAACACCATATAGGCTCTTAAAGCTAAAGTTTTATTTCTCCCACCCCTCCCCCCCCCCCCCCCGAATGGGGGCCCCCACTCCTCCCCACGTGGCTTCTACCGTCTCTATTATTTTCTTATGTTCAATATAAATCTTAATTTAAAATGATTTTGACTCTAATAAACACAAAAATATCGAAAAACTGCTATATAGCTTTCGGAGATTTAGATTTGATTGTAATTTTGCACTGAATATTTTTTTCTTTAATTTTTGTTGACTGATTAATTGGTAAGGCACGACAGTATTAAGCAACTTGCAAAACAAATGCAGAAATGTTCGGTTACAGACCAAATGAACATCTAATTTGACGAAAATTTAATCTAAAGCAGTTAAGACTTAAGGCTTTTTAACAAAAAAATATAATCTTTGTTTGTATAATATATTTTATAAAAAAATGATATATAAGTACAATGGTGAATCTACCTTAGCCTTACCTGAATTTGGTTGTTTTCAAAGAATTTTTTGGCTCTTTGAATAAGCTCTAGATAGTCACATAGATAACTCTGCTCTTTGTGGCTTTTTAGTAATCTATCACCTAAAATCTTAGGGTGTAGGTGGTAAATTTGATGGGTGAGAGGTAAAGAGGAAATAGAGATAGGTTCTGATTAGTGAGAGAAGATAGTGAAAAAGAAAATAGAAGAACATTTAACCTCTATACCAGCGTTTTTTACATTCTGATTTAACTATTGATTACTCAAAACAAGACATAGAAGAAAGTAACCCGCTATTTGAATAGAAGTTGATTCCACAATTGTCGCAAGACAATGTGAATTTTTTAGTGAATTTAGGAGACGAAGGACCTGGATAACCTATGTGGACAATAATCACTATTTAAATATACCGCAATAAGAACTTACTTATTTAAATATAATTAGTATACTTTATTACCTAATAGTTTTTCATATGCCTAAAATAAATATTACTAGTGGATCCTATTAATTAAAATACTAAAAATAAGCAAAATAGAAGATATATATCTGTGGAAAAGATATATATATATAATAGTAATAGTTTTTATAGAAGCTGTACGATGACCATTAAATCAACTCGAAGTAAGCGAAAGTAGATATAGTTTAGCATCATAATGTGAAAAGTGGCAACATATGTGTTTGTTATTTGGGGTCTCTGCAGATGGCAGGATGCCAGTAATCCTGAATGAAGTCATCTAGCAGTATAGTAGATGCGTAGTTGCATATTGGATCTTTTTATATCTTATTTCAAATTTTAACCCAGCAGAAATCTTTTTTTCATTATTGATTCCTGTTCTTTATATGGTTAGATTCAGACCATGGGACTGAGAGACTGGCTATCAGTTTTTCGGAGTTATCTGTCTTTACCCTTATGGCATTTTCTTAGGTGCGAACTTCCTAGGAAAAACTGATCTGGCTTTTAAATCTGTTTTTGAGTTTCTCTGAGCTATGGGCAGTTTATATAGAATTTGAAATTTTTTTTTTTCATTTGCATTTTACCAACCACTAATGCGTTGCCGATGTCGTTTATTGATCTAGTCAACTGGGTTATTTAGAGCTAAGCGTGTATATTATAAAAACCGATGTTTCGCATAGACTCAATACAAACGCTTATATATAGAAAAATTTGGTAATTATAATAGCTGAACTGCTAATATCTCAGATTTTTAAAGAAAATCACAGCATGCTTCCTTAAAAAAAAATTATAGTGAAGAATAAAAAGAAAAATAGTTGTCTGTAGGAAAAATGGTGGTAATTGTTTAGTATTGGTGACAGTTTCAATACATAGTTTATATTAAAATTAACTACAAAACCGTCAAAAATGTTTAAAAATTATTGGAAGTTTTTTTAACATATTTGTGTTTATTTTAAGTTTAATATTTCATTAAAATATTAATATATAACCCTCTGAAAATCAGTACACAATTCAGTTTTTTTCTGTCATGTAGATGAGAATCACTGTTGAAATGCTCGTTTCGATTATCGTACGATCGATATCCGATATTATTTTTTATAATCAATTTTTCACTAATTTCGAAGAATCGATATTATAGACATAGTGTACGTAAAATAATATCAAAGAAAATAACAAAAATTTGGTAAACAATGATTTTACTGTAATATACAAATAAAAAAAAAAGTTACAAAATATCACACAAATACAAATTATATATATATATATATTATATATTATATTTATATATATATATAATATATATTATTATATATATATATATATATATATATAGATATATATATTTAAGGAGAAAAAAAATACTCAGAAAGGTGTATACGTAGAAGAAAACAAGAGGTAAATGAAAAGTTTGGAAGGAGGGATCATGGCGGACTACCAAGGGAATAGGAAGCTTCTCTGAGGAAGCGCTGAAGGTTAAGATGAGAATAATGGAATCATGCTTAGAATAGAAGAGGGATGGTGACTTTTGAACTGATGAAATGGGGTGAGAGGAGTGTTGGAAAGAAAGCACTTTAAAATCTTGCACAGATATTAATAGTAATGAAGAGGTGATAATAAGTGTGGGTTTGATGGTGCAAGAAGGAATAGGTATTTTGGGGATCAGGTTATTAGTAAGGAGGGTAATAGGTAGAGTGAAAAGTTGAAGAATGGTGAAATGCTGCAGGTATAGATGAAATTACTGGTGAAATGGATCAAGAACCGGAGGCGATGGTGATTGATTGAATTTGGAGGTTGTGTAATAAAGCGTTTATGGAGGGGTATAGTTCCAGGACTGGAGGAGAGCGGTAATAGTACCTTATATAAGGGTAGGGAGATAAAGGGGAACTGTAGAAATATAGGGGAATAAGGTTATTGAGTGTTGTAGGGAAGTATATTATGCTGGTATTTTGGTCGAAGAGTGCGTCGAGGACTGAAGGACTGATTGGTTGAGAACAAGGTGCGTTTAGGAGTGCGTAGAGGATGTGTGGGATTAAATCTTTACATTGAAACAACATGAGGGAGAAGAAGAATAAATTGTATTTAGGTTTATGGATTTGCACAGGCGTATGATAGAGTTAATAGAGAAGGTTTATGCCAGGTGTTAGTGATATTATGGTGTTGGTGGTAGGGCTTTCTGAATGGAGTCAAAAGTATGTATGACGATAGTGAAAAAAAAAAAAATGAATGACTCATAGTTAAGAAAAAATGGTGTCAATGGTGATTGGCTTAGGATTAATAGCGGTGTAGACAGCGGTGTGTTATGTCTCTTGGTTATTCAATTTGTATATGGAATGGGTTATGAAAGATTCGGAGGTGGGATGCAGGAATTCTATGCTGTTAGAATGGTGGAAATGGGTGAGTGGAGTGTGCCCTACTATTATATGCGGATGATTTGGGTTCTGCTGTGGCGAAATCTGAAAGAGAGTTGAGGGATTGTAGAGAGATTGCAGGGTTGCTAAAAGGAGGGGCTTGAAGTAAACGTGGATATATATATAGGTTATGGTTGTGAGTGGGGACACTCCTCAGTGTGGAAGTAGTTAAGATGGTGAGCAGCTTGACAGTGTCTGAGTAAATATTTAGGGTATATGTTGGATAGAAGGGAACGGACGATGCAGAGTGTGTAGGAAAGTTATTGGATATCATTGTGCCATCTATGTAGTATAGTTTGTTCGAACCACGTAAGAGTGACATTGCTTCAGTAAATTTACATAAAATTAATTTTTTAAATGAAATATTTGCTTATAGTTATAATATATATATATTATTATATATATATATATATATATACTATATATATATATATATATATATATATATATATATATATATATTATATATATATATATATATATATACGGTATATATATATATATATATATAATATATATATATATATATATATATATATATATATATATTATATATATCTAAATGATTATTTAAATAAAATTTTATGGAAAAATTAAATAAATTTTGATATAATAATATATTATATATATATATATATATATATATAATATATATATATATATATTATATATATATATATATATATATAATATATATATATAATATATATTATATACAAAAGCGCAATTTCAGAAATCTGGGGCAATTTCAGAATTTGTAGTTTTTAGGTGTTTTTACAAAAAAACAAGTTTTTACAAAAAAATTTTTAATAAAGGTTGGTAGCAGACTTAACAGGTGCAGTGAACTGCAAAAAAAGTTTTTTTTAAAAAATATATAAATAACCAAATTTTTGATTTTTTTAAATTTTTTTTTTTCCTTTGTAATTTTGATTTATAAGGTCTGTGTACGAAAAATAAAGAACAAATTATTAAATTGTGATCACCTAACTATTAGATAGTACAGGTTTTAAGCTTATGTATACATATAAAAAATTACATAGTGATAGCACTTTCATTAAAAAAGTTATTTCAACATTTAAAAACCCTGGGGCCATTTCAGATTTCCATCTATTCCCCCTCCCCACCCCCTCACCTTGACTGGGGTGGACAATTGACTCAGTAACCACGGGAATCAACTCGGCATCGGAAACCCATAAAAAAATACCCGAAAACAACAAAAACTAAAAAGTAGCTAAAAAAGGTGCCAGATTTAACAAAAATCAGCTAAATCTGGCATGCAAGCTAATTTATCATCTTACTACTACTACCACGTTAGGGAAGCTCATTTAAGCTAGTGTCAACCAAAAATGGGAATGTTATTTTTTTTTTTTTAGTTCTGAAGAGGATTCCAAAATTTTTTTCCTTTTTTAGACATTTTTAAAAATATTATTAATTTGTATTTTTTTGAATTTCTTTACATTTTCGGCCGAATGCCTATATTTTATTATCAGATCTAGAACTAATTTCTGTAAGTGTTATATTTAAGTTAGTTACCTTTAAAACCAAAAAAAAGGCCGAAAAATTCTGAAATTGCCTTGGTTAAGCGTATATATATATATTTATATATACTTATTATATATAATATATTATAATATATATATATATATATATATATATGATTATATAGTAATACTTAGATAGCGACCCACCATTTTGGAGACCAAAAATTCTAAGTTCAAAAAAATTTCTAAGTTCAGAAAGTTAAGTTTAAGTTTAAGTTTTTAAGAAAATTCTTTTAGTGGCAAGCTTCGGAATTATGGCCAGAAGCTTGCCACTAAACAATTTTATTAAAAACCTAAAAAACTCACAAGCAGTGGGACTTGTTTAGTGGCAAGTTTCTGGCATAATTCCAGAAGCTTGCCCTAAAGAATTTTCTAAAAAACACTTAATTTTTCTGAACTTAGAAAGTTTTTTGAACTTAGAAATTTTCGGTCTCAAAAATGTGTGGGTCTACAGCATTTACTATTATAATATATATATATAGTTATAATTTAATATATATATATATATATATATAATCTATATATATATATATATATATAATAATAATATATATTATATATTATATATTATATATAATATGGCTTGGGGTTAAAAAAAAAACTGTTAATTTTTTTAAAAAAAAAACACGTTTTTTTTTTTAAAAAGACCAAAGGCCAAAATTTTTGGTTTTTTATTGGTTTTTTGTAAATTACTAGTTTTCATATATATTCAGTCTTTTTAGCGGTATTTAGCATTAAAATACAGTAAATTCAATATGTTAAAAGAGGTATAAAATATATAAAGTAGAGTTTAGTTAAGTTTTATTAGTGCTCTAGGGCAAATAATTATTAATTTCACGACTGATTATATTATTATTATTATATTAAATATATATATTATATAGTATAATTATATAATATAATATATATATATATATATATATATATTAT
>JABUQX010021843.1:27500-40000 GCA_015478945.1 Trachelipus rathkii
CGGAATTGTGGAATGGATATCCTTATCTGCCTCAAACACCAAGGAGTCCCAGTCTACCAAGCAAATCTATTTACACCCGCTCTGCCTGAGTGCCAGAAGCCTAAAACTTTACAGTAAAGTTTTATAAGACAACTTCTGGCGGGAATTCATTGATGAGTATGTTAATTTCATGAATGAAAAGCTCAGTGTTTAGGGTACATTTAACCGCAAGAACAAAAGATCACTTTTGCCAGGTCAGCCATTACATAAGATTTAGATAGTGAAGCTAGACATTACTTGCTCCATGATCCCATTTTCTCTCGATTTAGAAGATTAGAGGATTTTTTTGTCACAATTAAAGACCTATTTACAACCGGAAGATAAAAGAAATGTTTTCGAATTTTGGTTGGAATTTGTGGAATACAAAAGAGAAAAAGAGCAACTTTTTACAGATTTCATCGTGGGATTAAAAAGTAAGCTTAGAAAGTACCAAAGTCGGATGTATGACCTCGACAAGGAGGCAATGTTTAATTCTAAACATATAAAGGTAATGATCATCGGTAAGATCATGCAGAATATCTCAGAGCGCAGGGATGGTGAAAGATTGAAGGAAAAAATATTGCAAACATTCGATACAGAAATAAGTCTAACTGAACTGTTAGAGAAATTATGTCAAATTTCGAAAGGTGCTTTATTGAGAATGGATAACAAAAGACAACCGGAACTCCGCACCACAAAAGTGTTCATGGCCCGAGACGGACGGGAAGAGATAGCAGAAGTCAGGTACAACAACTCGTACAAGAAAAATAAAGAGTCTTTCCACCACAAACCAAGATATGAGGATAGGAAAAGAGAAGAGATGAGATCGACTAATGTTTCCCGAAGAAGACGGATGAGGCAAGATCAGAGCAAACTCCACGAAAAAACAGAGGAATACTTAAGAGGAGTGACTGACAGAGTTGGAACGAAAACCACGTTGTTTCTCATGTGAGGTATTGGTCACTCGTCGATGAGCCTGCTCGCTGAATTTTGCCCTATTGCGGGTATTGCGAGCTTATCATAAAAGGGGTCGCAACCAAGGTCAGAGATGCTCCTTCGTGGAAACCCTCTGTCCGAGAAACCAAATGTCATTCATACAAAAGAAAGTTATATGGAAAGGGCATGAAGGCCCAGAAACCAGAGCGTTTCACTACAGACAGGCGAGGGCCGCAGGACCTTCACGAATTTAAGAAGAGGATTACAACCCTCCAGTGAGAAAAAGAACACTAGAGTCTACGTGGCAGAAGGCCAGCGAAGAGACTCTGACCTGAGTGAAGAAGAAGAAGAGGAAGATAAGTCCCTAGATAGAGAGCCCTTCCTCTCCGAAGAAAGATCAGAAAGAGAAAATTTTCGGATAGGGGCAAAGGCTGGAAGACAGTAAAAAGAAAAATTAAGAAAGGATATGATAAGTGGGTATTTAATAAAGAGAAAGATAAAAAAGTTGCCCAAACATTTTTTCAGGAAAGTGTTGAAAAACCATACAAACTGGGACACCATTTCTATGCTAATGTCCATCTTACTCCCTCAATAGGTAGTAAGGAGGCTCGAGCATGTGTCTTATTAGATTGTGGGAGTAGTATATCCCTCATAACACCCAAGCGGTTAAAAGAGTTAGAAAAAGAAGGTAACTTCAAAGTACCGCTCCGGAAAACCGACCTGGTGGTGCAAGGGGTCGATAATAACCCAACTAAGTTAAGAGGGGAGGTGCAGCTGTACCTTCGCATGCACGAAAAATATTACCTCACTACTTTCCAAGTGAGCGAGGTACAGGGAGAACCCAGTTGGGCCATATTATTGGGGAACAACATCTTATCTAATTTACCCATCACTTTGAATATGTTTTCTTCAAAAATGTCTATCCACGAGGAAAAAGAGATAGATATACCAGTCTTTGCCAAATACGGTATTTATTTAATCCGAGAACGCTCAGATGGGAGCCTTAGACAAATAAAAGACTCCCCTCTACCCAAGAAAAATCCACCCAAGCCATCAGGGCCTAAAGGGGGAAAAAATTGTAGATATTCTAAGCATTTTAGGGATTCTAATCGAACTTTAAGACACTTAAACCAAACTGAACAACAAGTTGCGAACCAATACTTTCCACAGGAAAGGCGGACAACCCTGTCAGCCACACCCAACCGCGTCGCGAACGGTTATTTCCCACTGGAAGAAGAAGCAACTTTGTCAGTGACGTACCCAAATAGGTCATCCGCGCCTCAGCCTCCCCTCCTCACAGTTCTGCGCCCAGAGGAGCCAAGCCAAAACATAAGCACACTTCTACTAAAAAGGAAAGTTCGATTCAATCGGAGAATTTACAGGCTTCAACGAACCCTGACCCTAACCAAAAGGAACATTTAATGATCGATGAAGACATTGTAATCGATTTGAGGGTGATTGAAAACACTATACTACCAAGCAACTCATATGGGTACATAAAGGTTAGACCTGAGACTCAGGATGATTTTGAATTGGAGCGGAAGTGTATCATGACCCCAGCTCTCTCCAAAGGACCACTGTATATTGCAAACACAGTCAGTCCCGTAAGGAATAACAGAATTGTGCTCAGCTATATTAATTTGAGTGACCGACAATTCCATTTGAAAAAAGGGATAATTCTAGGTAACAGTTATCCAATAATTAGCAAATCAGCTGAAGAAAGCCCAGACATAAGCGGACACAAGCGTGTAGTGTCAGCCAATGTAGCCACATGCTCCAAAGGTCTTTCTAAGACAGAGCTAAGGCAGGTATACCGAGAAATTATCGAAGCAAAGATGTCAAAAGAAGATGCTGAGAATAGCATACTAGAGAAACCAGAATACTTGGAAGATCTACTGAACCTTTTGATGGAGTTTCATGATGTACTGGCACTCGACGACGATGCTGTCCCGGTCTGTCCACTTCAGAAATTTAAAATTGAACTACTCCCTGATGCCCCTAAAGTCATCTTTCGTAAGCAATATAGGCTACCTCATAGGTACTTGCAAGATATCGATGATTTTACAGATGCAGCGTTGGAAAAGGGATATATCAAGGCTTGTTACAGCCCACATTCTTCACCATTACTAGTAGTGGCAAAAAAGAACAGCACAAAACCTAGGGTATGCGTTGACTATCGCTACCTCAATTCTTACAGCATTCAGGACGTCTTCCCTCTTCCATCCATTGAGGAGATATTCACCTCCCTAGGGGGCAATGCTGTTTTTTAACCTCAACAGGTAGATTTCCTTCGATTGCATACAATGCGTTATGAATAGAGGAAGAGACAGAAATTAATTGGCAATTTAGGACCAAAGAAAGGCCTTCTTTTATGGCCCCCACTTCGCGCTCATTGTTGCGCCATAAAAATGCCCCCAATGTGTATGCCGCCCGCGCCCATGATCAATTGCCTTAAACAACTTCTAGGGCCCCGTAGCAACAAGCTATCTTGATGACGTAACTAGGTTAGGAAAGAACGTACCCCCGTAAACTCTTCGAAAATTTGGAGAAAAAAGTACTAGGACCCCCGCATTTAAGAGGAAAACAATTTAAGGGTAAACTGTCCCAATGTAGCTTCCTACAATCAATAGTTTTTTTGGTACCCTTAGGATTTTTAAAGATTAGGTAGAGATGGGAATCAGTCCCGGCTCCTGGCGAAAGTCGGAACCATGAAAAGTTTCATCCCCTCCGACAAAATGTCAAAGGAGACACCAGTCCCGCCTTGGTTCTTCCTCGTACTTCCGCCGGTTTTTTTAAAAGAACAATTTCGCCAGTCGTTGCAGCAACCACTGTATATTTAGTAAAAAAGAATGTCCGCCTTTGTATTGGACGATAAAAACAACCAAAAAAGGCATTGACCACTTTTGCAAGATAAAATTGGTTGGTTCAACCACCAGCTCACTTTCCTGATACAGCAAAGGAAGTTCCTCAGTGAATACAGACCGCGTGCGATTACGGAATAGGGGGAGTGTTGTACCCAGCTCCACAGGACGACGGGAAGGGCGAACACCTTTCCCTTCGTCTCCCGAAGAACTCCAGAGGTTTAAGTGGAGAAGAATTAACATACCGATAAGAGAGTGCCCTGGGCCGGGTTAGGTGTCTGGCCCTTGCAAAAAAAGTCAAAGAACACCTATTCGTATAAAGGTCACATTATCACATGATAATCAACCCCTTTGGTTTCCATCTTCAGCATTAAGCAGCAGACTTGGACGGCCTATTAGCAAAGATGGAACTTGTTCGTAAACAGTTTCTCTCCCACCCCCACTATTGTCTATAAAAAAGGTAAAACAAATATCCCGCCGGATTATTTAATATTTGAGTAGACACCCAGCACCTAACGTTTTTGTAATGAAACTTTGTTAGAATAACAGGTGATTTCCCTTCGAACAGGAACTTTGTCCTGAAACGGAAAACCTTCATTAAAACAAAAAAATGTCCCAAGATTAGGGTAAAAATGGGTGAAATGGGGTTAAGGAAACCCCCAAAACCTATCCACAAGTTACTCATTCTTATAAGGGTGTCTTATATGAACGTTACTCAAAGCAAACCTAATGTATACAGGTCCCAGACAGTATGATCTACACGGTGATAGGACCAAAATGGCCGCCGATGCTCGCTGGGCAGTCCGGACATGGAGGGCCCTATAAGGCAGAAAACGAGAGGTGGAAGGAAAGTACGCCCTTTTCCCCCCACTAGCAAAATTGGTTGAAAGAATATTTGGCAACCACTGTGGTATCAAATGTTGCTAGGATAAAAGGTCGCAAGCCTCCAACAGCAGAGATAAACAGATGGCCTTTGCCCTACACACCCTTTTCACGCGTCCATGTTGACAGTATTGGAAAACTCCCACTTGTACGATCCAGGAGCCAATATATAGCTAGTATTTCCCCCGGGTGACGTTTGACACGTTTACGTCGAAGCCAATGCTGTAAAAACTAGGACAAGTAAAGAATTTGCCCGAGCACTGCAAGAGAGGGTCATATGAAAGACACAAGTGCTCCCACACCACATGTCAACTTCTTGTGTCCGACAACGCCCAAGAGTTCACAAGCCAGGTATTTTAAGGACTTGTGCAAAGCCTGGAGAATAATAAAAGATAGAGATCTCTTACAAAGCATCCCAGAACGGAGTTGTGGAAAGAATCAATGCTGATTATTGAGTCTTTCCTATGACACTATTCAATGACACCACAAAAGAGTGGGATAAATATCATGAGTTTCGCCAAATCACATGATAATTCCGCTTTATAATCGATCTATCGGTTCCTCCCCACATTTCCTCTTGCCCGGATACATAAAAAGAGTTCCTTACGAAATGCCAGATTATGTTTCTCCTTATGTGAATAAGCCAGAGAAAATGAAGTTTATTTCAGATGAGGTGGATGTGCTGATAGAAAGAATCGATAATATAAGAGATTTGGCAAGAGAAAGGTTGGAGGAAGAAACAACTAAAACGTTGGAGCAACAACATAAGAAAGCAAAGCAAAGAGAATTCAAAATCGGAGACTACGTTTTCATCCGAGCAGTCAAGAAGCCTCATCATAGTTCAAAACTATGTCCCAAGTTTGAAGGGCCATATATTGTCCGATGTTTGAGAGGACCAAACAAATTGATGGTAATTTGCTTGAGTTCAGGTAAGACTTTCCCTGTCCATGTGGACAATGCCAAGGTAGTTGCCGCAGAAAAGTTTGCAGATACACGGTTCGACTTTACAAACGATGAAGTTTGGAATCCTCACGAGGTTAAAGAGATGTTAAGCTCCAAGGAAGGTGATGAAGCCAAGAAGGATGAAGATGCACCTGAAAGTGATTCAGAAACTGGTTCAGAAGTAGAAGATGATGCGGAAGACCAATCTCCCACACCAGAACCGTCACCTTCCCGTTATTATTTCCCAACTCCTCCAGCACAAACAACCCAGTATGAACACAACCCTCTTCCAGATCCACCACAGCCGTCAACTCAGTTCGAATACAATTCGCCGACAGCTCCTCCACCACAGTCAACACAGACTAGAAATTAATTGGGAAAGCTTCAGCCCCCCATAAAAGAACCTATCCCGGTGGGAAACCAGAAAGATGTAGCGATGAAAGTGGGTAGAACAAAAGAGACAGATGCGAAGTTGTAGAAAGGAGAATAGGCAATGTAAGTCGCAGGAAAGAGCACGTGTTGAAGAAGAATTCATCTGTTCCACATCCTAGAAATACTTCATAAGACACTCTCTCGACCCCTCCGGGTCAAAAGAAGAAAGAGTTTTAATGACCTCCTTGTCAACCCATAACAGGCAAGAGATTTCAAGTTAGATACCCCGGTTAGAGAATACCACAAGGGAGCCCACCCCCAACCCCCCCGAAAGGTGAAAATATAACGGAGCCCCTACGGCGGATCCCCCCTCCAAGAAATTCTTTCCCCCCAGAGAAATCGTCCCCGATGTCCCTGAAAGAAGAATGGCCCACCATCAAATTTCCCCACTGTTGGTTAGAATCACCAAAACCAAAGGAAATCATCAGAGATTGCAGGAAAAATAACAGACCCGTCTTATAGACCGCTAACAATTTGTTTTTTCTTGGTCCAGAGATCTACTCCAGAATTACAAGAAGTCAACCAAGGATAAGAGAACAGGCCATTTACAACAGCCAGAGCAGTTGACAATCAAGATCATAGCCGAAGACTTCCCGTCCACACTCGGTGTAAAGTAATTGGATTCTGAAAAGATACAAAGTATAAAAGGCGGTAAAGACTTACTAATCTGCCCTCCCGGCTATTAATTCGTACATTTCCCTTATAGTTCCTGTAATTTAAGGAAGAAATTTTTATTAGATTTTATAGAAATTTTATAGTTTTAGGAAGATATTCTTCAAAAAATTCCCGAAGGAATTACACTTAAGTTTTTAGAAGATACTTTTAGCCTTAAGAAAAAAATTGAACCCACATATCCTTGCATCTGTCATTTATAGTTTGGATTTGATAACACACACATATTCGCATCTGTTCATTTATTAGTTTGGATTAGAACTTCAAAAATTGAAGATGAACTCTAATTTTAAGTGGATACACTTTAATTTTAGGACAATATCTTGTCACCTAGTATTGTAGAAATATTAGTCTGGATTAGGAAAAGAAATTTTTTTTTTTTATTAGATGGATTAGGAATCAACGATCGTTTTAGCTTAAGTTCCTTAGCCTGGATTAGAAATGTTAGAATTATGTTAGTTTTATCTTGACTTACACAGTCACATTAGATTAAAATTATTCATAATTTATATTTCTGATTATTTTTTATATGCTACATAAATTTTAAAGAATACGTTTCACTCCAGAGGGGGGACAGCGCGATTTTTTAAACAAAAAATACTAGAAAAAAGAAAAATGGAAATTTTCCTAAAAAAGAAAAAAAAAATAATAAGAAACTTAGAATAAGTAAGAAATTTAATAACGTTAAGAGAAATTTAAAATAATTAAGTAAGTAAGTAACTAAAATAATTAATTAAGAATTAAAGAGAAACTAGAATCCATAAGCATTAAGTAGTAAATAGCATCTAAATGTAAGAATTTTACTAACTAACAACTTTTATTAAATTAAAAAATCCATTTAGGTTTTAGAAACGCAAACAATTTTGCTTTAATAATTATTAGTTCCAATTTCCAAAAATTTAATCACATTTGAATTAAGGCCGACCTTGTAATTATTCCTGGGAGAACAATATTTCAATAATGATTAAAATATTTCAGGAAATGGGAATTTCGGGAAAATGATCTTGTTTCTACTCACCAACCTAACGACCAATGTCAAAGTATCAATAGTGGAAAGAAAACGAAGAAACAGAAGATTTCCTTGCTTGGTTTTGTTTTTATAATTCGCACCCCTGGTGAAGTAAGTTTTTTTATAGAAGGAATAATTTTAGATCTAATCGTTTCCATTTAGAATGTCCTTCCAGAAACCCGTAAAAGAAACTGTCATCAAAACAACCAAGGCTAGTAAACACATCAAAAATATTCATCTACCACAAACAAGGGTTCGAAGCCCTACATTTCTGAATGGTTTTCAATTCGCACCAAAGGGCTCCCATGGAATTTTAAACCTAATGACCCATTTTTTGAGTAAAAGTTTTTCTAGCCCAAGAAATTTAAATTGAAGTAAGGAGTTACCTGGATCTCTCCCAGGCACGATCAAGGAAGGAAAACCCCGAGCCCCTGCTTTTTGAGTTCGGAGAGACGTCCTCAACATTCTTTTTGGTACGGCTACAGATAAGCAAGTAAAGCTCCTTAGGAAGAAAATTAACATCTTAGGAAACTACGCTTCTACATCAAATCTACTCATTACCGAACTGAAAGAGCAATTAAAGGCAAACACTCGCACTTTAATAAATTTTAGGGGATAGCTTACCGAAAGTAATTGAATTTTCAAACCAGCTAAAGCGCCTACGGCATAACATTAATAAAAACCCCAAAATTTTGGGGAAGTACTAGGGGCATTTAGTAAAAATTTAAAATCGAAAAACCCACCACCTTATAAAACCAAATATACACAATATTCACCAATTTGTGATAACTCCAACCTTCAAACTCGCTAAAAGCAAAAATTTACTGAACCTCCCCAACTTTCTCCTCCAAAATATTCCTTCTTAACCCTTTTTCCATTTCTTAGATAATGACCAAAGAACTAAAACTACACCACGGTTATATCCCCTAAAAGACAAAATACATACCAATCCTTCTTTTGACTTATTCGGACTCATTTCATTCTGCCGCTAAGCCTTACCTGAATTATTCACTTTATATACTTTTATCTCATGTGTAGAGAATCCACTTCTTTATAAACTTAATTTTCTTTTTTCGCCCTACCCACCCTTTCTTCTAAATGCAATCCTCGTTCCGAGTTTTACAATGACCCCAATACAATTAATTTTTTTCCCGGGTGAAAATTAATGGTCAACGAAATACACCCCTATCTAAAACGGAATGGCACCATCATCTTCTGTCGACACTTTAGGCAACTAGCAGTTGTCCCCAATCTCAAGTATAGCTTCCTTATTGATGAAATCAGTCGTTGTTGTGTAGCACTCATCCTAAAATTTTACCAATGGATTTTTCAACACTGCCTATCGAGAGGGTACAAACCGCTAGAACCCTATACTGTCCACTCCTAAGACACGTTACACATTCTTTATTTCTTTTTTCAGAAAAACTTAGGGCTCAATCGCATGTGAGAAACCCCACTCCATACAGCATGTGTATGACTATGTCTTTACTAATTCTCCATGATATTTGTGCATTTTATTTCTTCTAAATTTCAATTCAAAAATCCCATCCATCTGGAAAAGAACATACACTCTGCTTCTTGATTTCTCACTCTGCATGTTCTTGGTTCACTTCCTATCGCATGTTTGCTTTTATAACCTAACATCTTCCCGTTCTATTTCCTAAGTTTTCAAGCTCTGAAGAAATCCATTGGAACCAAAGACTAGATCAGTTAAATCAATCGATGCACCCTTTCACCCCGTATTTTCCGCAAATTAAATTCATCCCATACATCGGAGGAGGAACCTCAGGAACTATCTCTTCCTCGCGGTTCTTTCCCACATCGCGTTACTTGTTTGGACCAAAGAGACACATACCTTTGTAGGAAGCTTTGGCATACACAGTAGTGTAATTCGCATGCATAACCATTGCTGTAAAGCATCCCACATCAAGGCAATCCCACAGATCAATCTAATGTCTGATATTACAACTAGGCACATTCGCAAAGATATCCCTCAGGATCGCGTGAGTTCCAAGATAATATCTCTGTCGGTCCCGTTCTCCCCCACCTCCCACCCCAACTCCACAGCTCACCTACGGGCTCCGACCTCCTTGCTTCTTCCAACATATATACGCGCCATCATCTCAGATCTGAAGCTCTACGTGACTTGTTTCAAGATTGATAAAAACAAGTCTTTGAGGAGCAACAGATTGACCTCCTCTCATAAAAGAGGGACCGGATTTCAAGTATTAGGCCGAATAGGGAAACACAGAATATAGAAATATCATAAACTAGACATTTATAGCTCACGTACGTGACGTTAAGCTACCTTGTATTCAGAACAAAAAATCAATCTACGCAAGTGTGGTTTAGAACTTCAAGAAATGTCGACCTAATAAACATTTATAAATTGGATAAATAAATACGCACGATACGGAGGTACCTTCAATATTCGCGCTTCTTACAATATCCAACACTAAATTACATATTCACATGTTTTTCCTCACCTGTATGCAATATTTCCGCACCTTACCGTCATTGAGCTTAACCCTATTCTTACGTAGTGTAGTAGTCATATCCTGTGAATTCTACACGAGAAGTGGTCGGCAGGAATTGCCAGAAGTTAAGTATGTAAGATAGAGGTCCGCCTTTTGCTTTCATTAAAGAGAGTTTTAGTCGTTCTGCGACGATTTATTATCGATAATTAAGTAGCACAAGTATCTAAAGAAGTATGTAGATAAGTGAAATAAACAGTGAGCAATTGATATGTAGTTTATAGGCGATATATAAACCCGTAATTACATCACTAATGTTTTGATATAAATACGTAAGTTAGATATTAGTAATAAATGTAATTGATGACAATAAATTAGCTATAAAGTACTATATGCCGCCGATCGTGCGCGCTAAAGTACCATATATAATACACTAAGTATATACCTCCTATATATATATAGTATAAAATACTATATTAATTCAGGAATATTTTTTCATTAAAATATATATCAATATTGAAGAAGTATATAAGTTTATATAATATATATAAAAGTCGTTAACACGATAAGACAATTTGTAACATAAAAGTACTCACCTTGCTACTGCTTGTCTGTTAAAGTGAAATGATTGTACTGTTCGCCTAAGTCAGAAAACTTAAATAGAAAAGACGTAGTTTATCTTAGTACTTTAGGTGATTTTTTAAGTAATAGTATATATAAATACTGGTGAATATAGTATCCTTATGTCTAATGTTAGAATACTACGATCCACATAAAT
Source organism: Trachelipus rathkii (assembly GCA_015478945.1). Classification (NCBI taxonomy): domain Eukaryota; kingdom Metazoa; phylum Arthropoda; class Malacostraca; order Isopoda; family Trachelipodidae; genus Trachelipus; species Trachelipus rathkii. Next base: position 38,505 of record JABUQX010021843.1, read on the forward strand.
ATGTTAATTATATATATAATATGGTATCGATATAAAATATATATTAGTATACACGCAATGTTTCATGTATATATAATATAATCATGCATTATATATATATATATTATATATATATATATATATATATATATATAGCTATAATATTATATATATCTATGATATATTAATATATTATCGATTAAAACTAATAATTAATATACCATATATAGTATGAAATACTCTAGTAGTTATTAATATAATATATATAAAGCCCAAATACTTAGTTTTATACCTATCTTTTCTACTCCTTTACGTTACATTCTACGTGATGGAATGTTTTTTGTCCGAGACAAATTAGAGAGCGAAGCACTCTCGTTTATATCTACTTCGAGGGACGAAAACTGGGGAGGTAAAAAGCGTTATGTTTGATACTTTTATTAATAAATGAAAATTAAGGTATTCATGACAAATGCAGATTTTAATTATCTAAGAAAGCCATATAAAGTATAAAGTAATTTAATTATGATATCATCAATGGGTTTGCTCTTGTCTTACTTGATTTGTGCGCAAGCAAAAGCACGCAACCAGAAATGATTTAAATGTTCGGAGTTAACACATGCAACAAAATTATTTAATGTTCTAATTTAACACCTAAATAGAGTGCCTATTTAGTACCTTTTAGTTAAATTCCGAGTAACACTATTATTTTATTAAATCAAAGTCATTCAATTAAATGAAGTAGATTATGTTAATTTAATTAATATATTTCTATATTTCCTCTTATCACCTTTGTAGGCTTCTTTTTATTGGATGTATTCTAGGTTTGAGTCCTGCGAAAAGTGAGTCCCTGTGACCGGCTCCGGCACAATAAATAAAAAAGCTGAAATTTTAAGTCATCTGAATAGGGACTCTTTAGAAATTCACAATACGAAGTTAAATTAAAACTATTTTTCTATAATTATAGTAATAATATGATATCATATACATATATATTATATATATATATATATGAGTAATATATGTATTATATTGATATATATAGGTACTATATATATAATATTAAATTATATATATCATATATATATATACATATATACTTATAATATTATACACAGTATATGATATATAGATAACTAATATTATATATATATAATATAATAATAAATAATATTATGCATATACTTAGATACTTATATATACTAATATTACCTACACTCATGTATGAGATAATTAACTTAACTTAATTCATAGAATAATTATTATGAATAATTATATATATATATGTATATAAATAATAATAATTATCACACATTATAGAACCCTATTTTTGCACCTACGATATCTCAAATATCTCTCTCTGCATCTTCCCTGCTAGGTAGGATCATTCAATATTCTCTAAGTCTACTCACTATCTACCTCTGACACGTTCGTCGGAGCATCCCTAACTAACTTTTTTCTATGACACTTCCTCCTTTTTCACTCAAACCAATTCTTTTCATTCATTTCATATTTTCACT
>JABUQX010021844.1:5000-12500 GCA_015478945.1 Trachelipus rathkii
TATATATATATATATATATATATATATATATATATATATATATATATATATATATATATATATATATATATATATATATATATATATATAGGTGTCTATTTTTTTTGTAGGGTATATATATTCTCGACTTTGTGTTTCCTATGAGTGATAAGGAAATGGATAAGACTAATAAGTCAATTCCCGAAGGGACTGAGGAACCTAAAGAAGATCAAAGTGCAGTAGAGCTTTTGAAAAGTTCCAGGATGCCGTAGTAAAGGAGGAAAATCTGAATGTGGACCAATTGGTGACAGTATTGAAAGAAGTGGTCCAGGCTTTAGAAGCCAGAGCAGGAGATGAAGAGGAGGACAAAAGAAAGACGTAGTAGAAGTTACTGTTGTAGATAGTCGTAGAGAGGCTGCCATAGCAGAACAGAAAAATCGGGTTAAAATAGAAGAACAGGCTTTTCAAAAATGGAAATTGCAACAAGAACAGAGTATTCGGAAGAAGGGAGTGCTGAAAAAGAAGGCAAAGTATTATACTGATGAGGAGAGTGGCTATGATAGGGAAATGAGTGACCCATTTGAGGACGAAACCGACTCTGACAAAACTAAAGGTAAAAAGAAAACTAAGAGGAGGAGAAACAGAAAAAGAAGGACAGACAGGAAGTACACAGTAGAAAATAGTTCAACAGAAGAACAAGAATCAGAAGCCGAAAGTGAGCCAGACAAGGGAGGAAAAAAGTGGTTGAAGAAACTTGTAGAACTAGAGGAATCAGGAGTGGAACATCAGAAAGCAGTCAGCAGGATTTTTATTATATTAGCAGGAGAAATGATAGAAGTTATGAAATCATTTAGTAGGGCTAATGTAAAGGCGGTAAAACCCCTAAAGTATGGTAAAGAGAAAGTACAGAAATTCGATGCCTTTCTAGGAGATTTCGAAAGGTATGCAAAAGAACAATTAGGAAAGGATAAGAACCGTTGGGTGGTAGAGCTAAGAAATTTTTTGGAGGGCCCAGTTTTGAGAACGTATTATAGTATTTATAGGGCTAAAATAGATTATAATACCATTATAGCCAGGTTAAAGAGTTGGTGCAAGGAAGAAAAAGAGAGCGAACAAATAGATTTGCAGAAGGAGTTCTGGAGAATGGAGATAAGGAAGCATGAAAAGTTAGCAGAATTTGCACTCAGGGTGCAAACGACATATGAAGCAGCTACCAAAGAAGAGGATAGGGACAAGCAAGTGTTAAAAAAACAATTTTTGAATTGCTTGCCAAAAGGAATAGCTAGGAGGTTCAAAATAAGAATGGGAGGTGAAAAAGAAAGTGCTAAGGTCCGCTGGAAGGACATATTGAACTGGGCACAGGATGAGGATAAACTGAATGATCATGAAGAGGAGTCGAGGGACGAGGCAATCCCAATATGGGCAACCCTACAAAATGAGGGGGATGAAAGGAAAACGTATGCAGATAAGGTGCGATACGGTAAACCAGTGGTGTACCAGCAAGATTCATATTCAAGAAGAACAAATAGAGGAGCATATGAAAATGAAAGGCCAAAGTGTTATCATTGCAACAAAGTAGGACATATGAAACGAGATTGTTGGAGGTTTAGAGGATGGTGCTTAAGATGCGGTAGTGATGAGCATCAGACAAGGGAGTGTGGTCCTCGAAACAACTACAGACAGCAGGAGAGACAGGACACAAATAGACAAGAGCAGGAGGAAGCAAGACCCTTTGAAAGGAAATGTTTCTTGTGTGACGAAATTGGTCACTGGGGGGATAATTGTCCTTTAAGAGGAGAAATAGAGGAATGGAAAAAGAAAAGGAAGACACAACGAGTTTCGGGAAACGAATCCGCTCCGTCCATACTGCCGGGAACAAGTCGGAGCGATCCACAGAAGTCATAATGAGTTGTTCAGGAGCCAGCCCGGTAAATCAAGGTTGTGTGGTGTTGGACCCAGAAGCCAAAGAATTTGTAAGTGAACAGGCTGAAGATACTACAACCGAGTTACCACAAAGGATACCTAAGATGAGGGATAAAGGGTTGAGCATAACAAACACAACAACAGGAGTGTACCACGCAGAAGGAAGAAGCCAAGATCAAGGTAGGCAAGGTCTTAATATAACACCATTGCTGAGATTTATAATAAAATTGAATAATATTAATATGAATGCTATAATAGACAGTGGTGCTCAATATTGCCTGATTGAAGAAGCACAAATTCGAAGGATTACCAACCCTAAATTAACAAAAAGGACGATGAGGTTAAGAGGTGTGGGAGACCCAAACTTATATGTGGAGTCTCAACAAACGGCTACATTACAGGTAACCATAAATGATATTGATTATGGCCTATCAGATTTTGTTGTAGTAAATAGATTGAAAGAAGGAACAATACTGGGCATGCCATTTCTGGTACAAAACAAGATTGAAGTAGATGTAAGAAGTGGATCTTTTATACGTCATGGGGAATATAATATAAAGGAACAAGTGTATTTAACAGGAAGATCTGAAGATTGTGTGAGGGTGGTTACGGCAATACCCGTATATAACACAGGGGAAACAACAATTACTGCAAATGAGTGGACTCCGATAAAGGCCAAATGGGATTCCCAAGAAATTAAACCTAGAAATGGAAATCGTTATGACATTCAACCTGAAGAATTATTAGTTGAAGAAAGGGACCATACCCGAAGAGGATATAATAAAAGGTTTAAATTAATGCCAGGATTGGTGCAATGGAAAGACAAGGAAGGAACTATACTGATAAAAAAACTGATACCAGGAAAATTAAAACTGGGAAGAGGTGAAAGAATAGGAATGGCTAATCTAGTGGTAGATGAAGATAACCTGAGACGATACCAAGGTAATGAGTGTACAGTGAACACAACGATACGGGAAATAGAGAAACAAGGAGCCATTGAAGAAGAATGGACGAAGGAAAAACTACAGAAGGAAATAAATTTCATGGAAGAACTAACTAAAGAACAACGGGAGAACGTCACGGATGTTTTATACAAATGGAAAAATGCATTTAGTAAGGGAGATTCGGACATCAGTGAGACATCCATGACCCCATACAGGATAAGGTTGCATGATTATACCCCTATTTACCAGCGGGCGAGGAGGTTCGATCAGAAGACTAATGATGAAATCGAAAACCAAGTAAAGGAATTATGTTTAAAAGACATCGTAGAACCTTGTGCTGCAGAATGGAGTTCTCCGGTGGTGCCAGTTAGGAAAAAGGACGGAACACTTCGTCTATGTATTGACTATCGACGCTTAAACCAAGTAACCGAGGCAGATAGGTTCCCAATGGCCAGCATAAATGAAACCATCTTTGGATGTCAGGGGGTACAATACTTTACCAGCCTGGACTTAGTAAAAGGGTATTATCAGATGCAGTTAGAGGAAGAAAGCAAGGATTTTACAGCATTTTCAACAGTCAGTGGTCAATACCGGTTTAAAAGGCTGAGTTTTGGGCTAAAGAACGGACCTGCAGCATTCCAGAGGGAGATGCAGCGGATCCTAACAGGTTTTAGTCGAGACAAGGTAGTGGTTTACGTCGATGATGTCTTATTAATATCAAAAGAATTTAAAGAACATTTAGTATTGATTGAACAGGTCCTACAGCGCTTCTGCGAAACGAACGTCAAGGTAAAAGTGAGTAAATGTAGCTGGGTCCAGAAAGAAGTTAAATTCCTAGGACACATCATCAGCAGGACAGGGATCAAAAAACTTCCGGAATTTATGGATCAAGTGGACAAGTTGGAGAGACCTACTAATGTGGGAGAGTTAAGACGATATTTAGGAATGATTAACTTTCAACGAAAATTTATAAAAAACTGTTCAGGAGTGGCAGCACCTCTCAGCGCACTAACGGGAGGCAAAAGAAAGGACAAAATCGAATGGACAAATGAAAGGATCAAGGCTTTCGAGGAACTGAAAAAACGGATGAAAGAATCAGTGGAGTTAGCATTTCCAGATTTCTCGGAAGGTAGTAAGAAGTTGGAACTTTACGTGGATGCCAGTGGATTTGGTATGGGTGCAGGATTGTGCCAAGAACAAGAAGGTGGTAGAAGAGTAATTGCATATAACTCACACTCCTTCAATGCATGTGAACGGAAAGCTTCCACAATAGAAAGGGAACTGCTAGCCATACGGTGGGGGATTAAAAGTTTTCGGCCTTTTCTACTAGGCCAGGACTTCATCTTGTACACGGATCATCGGCCATTGGTATATTTACACACGATGAAGCTAGTGGATAGTAAATTGGCCCGAGTCCTGGATGACTTGAGCGAATATAGTTTCCAGATCCATTATTATCCCGGAAAGGATAATGTGTTCGCAGACACATGGTCAAGGTGTCAAAGGAAACCTGATGAGGAAATCGATATAACGGATCCAGAAGCACTACCAAAAGGTTTAAAGGTTATAAAATTGGTACCAGGCGGTGCTGATTCACTATTTTTGAGTTTGAAGGAGATACTTGATAAAGAACATTCTAAAATGAAACAGAAAAATCACCAGGAGCTAAGGGAATTTTTATTGGACATCCTGATTAGTGAATGGAAAATGTATGGGTTGGAAAAGAGACCAAAAGCCTTAAAATTACTAAAAGCAATTAAAACTCCAGGAAAGGAACCAGTACCAGAAGTTTTATTAGTGGCCAGTGATGAATTCAATACAAAGATTTGGTTGCATCATGGGATATGTTGCTCAGTGGCATACATCGGACCAAAGGCAAGGAAGTGTAACAACTTAAAAGATGTACACATACAGGTGTTGGGAGGATCACACTTCAATCCAGTAGCTGATGATGGTACTTTCGATTCCAAAGGAGAAAATACAATAGTTGACGAACCGGATACCTGAGGAACTAGAGACGTCACCAGAGGAAGAGAATGAAGATTACTCAGATACGGAAGGAAGTGATACATCAGGAAATAATTTATTACAGCAATCATCCAAAGAAGAATTAGGAATAAATTTATTAATGAAGGAGAGAGGGCACCAGTCTAGGTTAAGCTGTAACCACAAGTTAAAAGGAGTGGCATGGCAGGAGGTCTCTATCGGAGAAGTATTCAGATGCGCTTTTCTGGACACAGGATCTGTCATCAGTTTGATACAGGAAGGAGTTGTTGATGGCTTAAACCAATTTGGACACATTCTGAAAAGATGGAAGGTGGATATTACTCTCAATGGAGTAACTACAAGGATTGTGGAGTGTACGACAGCAGTGGCCATAAAAATAAAAACAAGGTGCCGGGAAATAGTGCTACCATTGGTCGTCGTTCAGGATGAACATATCCCAGCTTGTTTACTTCTAGGGATGAATTATTTAGTGGAGTCAGATGCAATTTTGGACTTCGGAGAAGGAACAATCGCACATGGGAACGATGCCGATGACGTAAGTGATGGCTTTACCATTGATGTTTATAACCTCACAGTGAATAAGGATAATGACTTAATAACAGTCCAGGAAATAATAAGATTACAAGACAACTCCGAAGTGATTAGGAAACTAAAGAAGAAAATTGGAAATAATCAAGAGATTAGGAAGACTGATATATTATTGAAGGAATATTATCGATATAGGAAGGACTACGAATGAATGGGGCCATCTTAGTAAAAAGGATTAGAGATGAACAATTTGGAGCTGTTATAGGGTTCCAACAGATGGTAAGCATTACTGTGGTTACGCACCGGAATCTAGCTCATATAGGACGAGAAAAATTAACAGATCTTGTTTCAAGGTATGTTTGGCACCCCAGAGGTCAGTTAATCATTCAAGATGTGTGCCGAACATGCCCAACCTGCCAACTGAATAAGATAGACCATCAGGTTGTGTTTCCACCTATATGGAAGATTAAGGTACAAAATCCGTTCGAATTAGTAGCTGTCGATGTTATGGCCATGCCTAGAACCAAGAAAGGAAACATTGCTTGTTTGGTGGCTATAGATCACTGTAGTAAATGGGCTGCAGTGAAGGCGTTAAAGGATAAATCTGCAAGGAGTGTAACAGAGGCTTTTGAAGGACAAATGCTTCCCACATTTCTGCGACCACCATACAAGGTATTGACGGATAATGGAGTGGAATTTAGGAGCACAAGATTTAAGGAAATGCTTCAGGCCTACGGAATCGAACATGTCTTTAGCAGTCCGTACAAACCAGCGGCTAACGGGGCAGTAGAGAGGGTCAACCGGACATTCGCGGAGTTCCTCAAGAATACGGTAACGAAGGATAAGGAATGGGATGACTGTTTACCCCGAGTAATAATGGTATATAATAATACAAAACATGCAGAATTAGGAGTAACCCCGGCAGAGAAACTAATGGTTCAAAAACATGAGAAAGGAAAGGTATTACCAATCTCAAGAAAGGAACAGGACAAGTGGAAAGAGGGTCATCCAAACTGGCTGCCATACGCAGTAGGGGTGAAAGTTAAAAGGAAAATCATCTCAGTGGATAGAACTCTGGAGAAAAAATTAAGCAAAAGGTATGAGGGCCCTTTTGTAATAACCAAGGTGATTGCAGGTGGAATGACATATGACATTGAAGGAAATGGGAAAACAATGAGGACTCACTATGCACATTTAAAAGTTTGGGCAGATCCCCCGGAATACTTACTTGACTATTTTAGGATCGAAGAAGAAAGCATATGAAACAAGGAGAAGAAAAAATGGGGAGACAAAAAACTGAGAGGAAAGAGGAAGAGGAGGAACCCCACACAAACTTATGTAATTTCTGGAGAACAACTTGGGAGATCAACGAGGAAACGGAACATGAAAAAAATAAAAAGAATATTTTGGGACTTAGTAGAGGTAGCTATAGAAGAACCTAAATTACAAGGTACGCAATAGGCCACCACAACTGAAGCCCATAACAGTAGAAAAAATGACCCAAACGGAGAATAGAGCTGAGCATCATCGCCTATTGATACCAAAATGACTTAATGGTTGGTTGGATTCAGCGCAGCAGAGGTTAAATCAAGATGAGTGAAATTAAATTTGCAAGGGGTTGAGCAGGTCAATTAAAGATTTCAGATGGGCAAGCTGCCACTTGCAAGTGGACATAGCGAAGATAGTGAAGAGGATGAACATGGTCTCCAGAAAATTGAAACCCGAACCAGTTGAGGTATGTAATATTAGTCAAGTAATTACATTAATTCTAATAATGTTCCTTTCTATACCCCCAGGTCAATTCAGGAGGAGTTATGGGAAGTGGGTGAAGACCCTGAACGGATGATTTTAGAGGACCAATCGGAGGAACAGGGAGTGGATCCACAAGGAGTAGAAATTGGGTACCAGGTACCAATGACAAGATCTAGAGGTCCAGCTCCAGATATACCGAATGTCCAAAGGAGAGTATTGGAGTATGAGAGAAGGGCGGAGGAAAGACGAGCCTCCATCGGAAATTAGGTAAGGTTGTTTTCCCTTTTGAGTGGTGGAGTTATTTTTTCTTTTTAAGATTGGTTCCCAATCTTGGAAGGGGAGTAATGTAGGACGAACCAACTAAATT
>JABUQX010021844.1:32500-42500 GCA_015478945.1 Trachelipus rathkii
ATACTTTCCTATCTAACTGATTTATGGTTTTCCGCCCTCAGGAACTACGGGGAGACTTGTGTGGTGGCGCTTGACATATCCAAGGCATTTGACCGGGTATGGCACTCACTCTCTCCAAGCTCCCCTCCTTTGGGTTTCCTCCTTCTCTTTGCTTACTTATGTCTAGTTTTCTTTCAAATCGCTCAATATCGGCTGTTGTTGATGGGGCGACTTCTTCTTCTTTTTCGACAATACCGGTATGTTCCTCAGGGTTCTGTTTTATCTCCTACTTTATTCCTACTTTTCATTAATGATCTTCTCACCTGCACATCTAACTCTATCCACTTGTATGCCGATGACTCGACCCTTCATTCTTCAACTCATTTCAATTCTGCTCCCTCTTTTACTTCTAGAATTGCCTCTCGTCTTAATCTTCCGATTCTATTCTCGCTGACCTGGATAGAATTTCCGGGTGGGGTCGTCTCAACCTTGTGAAATTCAATTCTTTAAAAACCCAACTTCTATAAATCTCCCTCTCTAAGACACCTTCTAAATTTTGACAATATAAACATCCTTGGCCTTAACATAAGCAAAATGTCTTGGAACCTCACATCACAACGGTTGTTAGGGCCTCAAAGAAACTGGGAGTTCTGTTTAGGGCTGCGAGACTTTTTTAACTCTTCAGTTGCTCCAGCTATACAAGGGCCCCTCATTCGCCCTTGTATGGAGTACTGTTCTCATATCTGGGGGGCTCTGGTTTCACCCGGCTTTTGGATAGGGTCGAGTCAAAGGCCAAAAGGCTTATAAACTGTTCTGCACTTTTCAGTTCTCTTGACCCTCTATCTTTGCGGCGCGATGTTGGTGCTTTATCTCTTTTCTATAGGTACAGCAGCGGCAGGTGCTCGAGGGAACTTATCACTCGCGTACCACCACATTTACGACGCCCTCGTATCACAAGAGGTGCTGTTTCGGCGCATGAGTTTTGTGTTGATATTGGTAACCCCAGGCTTGTTGCTGCGGTGCTTCCTTCTTCCTGCCACCTCTGTTCTGTGAATTCTCTTCCATCTTCTGTGTTTCCTGCTGAATTTAATCTCTACTTTAAAGCTTGGGTCTGTGCTCATCTGCGTAGTTTGCGTTAGTTGATGAATAACTGATGTGTGCAATATCCTCCTTGAAGGGCTATGCCCGTGAAAGTGGTGGTGACAACTGTAATATATATATATATATAGTATATAGTATATAGTATATTATATATAAGAGAAAGAGTAATATATATATATATATATATATATATATATATATATATATATATATATATATATATATATATATATATATATATATATATATATATAGAGTAGAGAGAGAGAGAGAGAGAGAGAGCACGAGTAGTAAAAGTTACTGGAGTCGCCACTGAGATATATCATATATATATATATATATACCTCCACCATTTAAGCCGGACAAAAGTGAAGAAAACACCTATGTCTTGCAAAAAGCCAAATCATATATATATATATATTAGTTAGCAGTATATATATATATATATATATATAGTTATATATATATATTATTATTATTATTATATATATATATATATATATATATATATATATATATATATTATTATATATATATATTGTTATTATATTATATTTTCTATTATTACATATATATATTATATATATAGTTATATAGAGTAAAGGAGTATATATATATTATTATTATATATTATGAATATTGCTATTATATATATATATATATATATATATATGTTATATTATATATATATATATATATATTAGAGTTAGAAGAAGAAGAACATAGTTATTGCTATATATATATATATATTTATTTATGTTATTATTATGTTATATACATATATATATTATTATTAATATTACATATATTAGTTATATATATATACATATATATATATATATATATTATATATACATATATTATTATTATTATTATATATTATGATATATATTATTATTACACATATATATGGTTGGCTATATTATGCATATTACACATATTATATATATATATATATATATATATATATTCATATATATTTATATATAGAAGAAGATGTTATATATATATATATATTATATATATATATATATATATGGTTGTTAAGTTAAATATATATATATATATATATATATATATATATATATATATATATGTATATACCTATACTTCTGTTCCTGGCCCACCTTAATTAGAGTGCCACACTGCTTCCAGGAAGCCGGCTGCCGCCACCGGGTGGCTCCACAGGTCGAGGAGAGAAATATAGAGAAATCCTGCAGATACTGAGGTGAGCACCCATAGGTGCTTGATTAACTGAGAATTGTCACATATAAGCAGTGGAGAGTGACATTGTCCAATTAATTTAAGTTTATATTGCATAGGTGGTGACCTGATCTGTTCCTTGCGAGGTCCATTTGGACTCTTCTGGACAGCGTTTCTTCTCTAGGGGGAAAATTTTTGGGGAGGAGGTGTTTAATAGATTGTTATTTGGGCGGTTTTGAAGGTAAGTGTTTGTTAGGTGGATATGGATATGTCTTATCCATGACCTATTGGGAGGGGACGGGGGAATTATATTGTAAGTGTTGTAATAGAATTGAGCTTGTGAAGAAGGAGGGGATTTTAGTCTTTGTCGAGGGAATTGGAGAGAATTTAGTGACAAGGGTGGGTTGGGTTACGGGTTTTCTGATAGAATTGAGTCCCCACCATCTCCAGACCTGTGAAAATGTGGAGGATGGAGGTTTCATAGTGTAAATGTTTGATTGAGTTGGTTTTAGTGCAACCTGTGATAATTCTGAGGGCTGTATTTTGAGAGATTTGTAATTTACCAACATCCGTGGCTTGCACTCTAGCTTTGCATCCGTGGAATACCACCTCTCTAACTCTAACCCTAATCTTTTGCTCTTGTCTGAGACCCAGATGGCTAAGAATTCATTCTTTAACTCATTTAATATATCCAACTATAACTTATTTCATAATTTCCGTCTGAAGGGTGAGTATGTGCCTATGTAATCATAAACACTCCTGTAACACGTCTCGAGAATCTTGAATCTCCTAATTTCGATGTTATGTGGCTTAAAATCTTTCTTCCTTCTACGTCAATAGTCTTGTGCTTCTTCTACTGTTCTCCTAACAGAACAGATTTTCATGCCTTTTTTGATTACCTTACTACTTCTCACGAGACTGTTATATCTTCTCATCCAAATACTGAGGTCCTCTATTTAGGGGATTTCAATGTACACAACACTGAGTGGTTGGGGTCCTCTCATACTGATTTAGGTGGGGAGGAAGCCGAATCATCCAGTATTCTACGATCTGGAACAACTAATTAAAGAACCAACACACATTCCAGATCGTCCCAACCAATTCTTGAACACTCTTGACCTATGTTTCAGCACTAGTCCTTCTCTCTATAAATACACCACCTTCGCTCCTATCAGTAAATCTGACCACAACCTTATATCTCTTAATTTTAATACCTGCTTTCCAACAGCACCATTCTGCCCTATGCGTTTTTTTGGCACTTTTATCGGGATGACTGGGGGCATTGCGTTGCTTCTACGCAAACTACAATTGGAGTGACTGCTTTACTCGAAGATGCTTCGGCCTCGCCGATAAAGTGGGAGCTGTAAATCGTCGATGGGATGAGCAGGTTCATTCCTTCTTCGACTAAATCTTTTCTCCTAAACTATGGTTCGATCGTGTTTGTTTTCTCTGGCTATTCAGGCTAATGCTTATCGGGTGTGGAAAATTCTCATTCTCCTATCACTCTCGCTACTCATTCAGCTAGAAATCGTTGCAGGGATATCTTCGACGAGCAAAGCGGATTTTCATTAAACGAAAGTGCGCTCGGTTCTCCTACCGACAAATCTTTCTGGCCTCTTGCATCTTAAATCCCATTCCTCCTCTTATTCGCTCTGATAGTTCTTGTTGCTATTACTCCAACTGAAAGGCCACGCAACCCTACTATTTTCCTACAACTCACCCCTGGACGATTCTGGCATTCCTCTTCCTTCTCCTTCTCCTCTCAGGTGTCCTATGCCTTGCTCTGGCGATGACCCGGAACGGCAATGCAGGTACTGCCAGTCCTTCGAACGCAAGGAAGGCGTGTAGCCCGGATGGCATTCCTCCGAGTTTTGAGGGAACAAGCCCGTACTGACCCCGCCCCTGTTCAACTATCATTCTCTATGCCTCAGTACTAGCACTTTCCCTCAGTGTTGGAAGCGCGCATATGTCCAACCTATTCCGAAAAATGGAAGCCACTCTGATCCTTCTAACTATCGCCCTATAGCTATAACTTCTATTCTATCTAAGATCTTTGAAACCCTTCTCAACTCTCACTTCTTAGACCATCTGGAATCTCATTTCCTTCTTTCCGATCGCCAGTACGGCTTTCGGCGCTGGAGGTCTACAGGAGATATACTTTCCTATTTAACAGATTTATGGTTTTCTGCCCTTAGAAACTACTGGGAGACTTGCGTGGTGGCGCTTGACACATCCAAAGCATTTGACCGGGCATGGCACACGTCACTGCTCTCCAAACTCCCCTCCTTTGGGTTTCCTCCTTCTCTTTGCTTACTTATGCCTAGCTTTCTTTCAAATCGCTCAAAATCGGCTGTTGTTGATGGGGAGACTTCTTCTTCTTCGTTTTCTGTCAATAATGGTGTTCCTCAGGGTTCTGTCTTGTCTCCTACTTTATTCCTGCTTTTTATTAATGATCTTCTCTCCTGCACATCTAATTCTATCCACTCATATTCCGATGACTCGACCCTTCACTCTTCAACTCCGCTTCCCACTCCTGTCTCCCCTTTACTTCTCTAGAATTGCTCCCCTGCCCAACCCTTCCTTCCGATTCTATTCTTGCTGATGTGGACAGAATTTCCGGGTGGGATCGTCTCAACCTTGTGAAATTTAATTCTTTAAAAACCCAACTTCTACAAATCTCCCTCTCTAAAACACCTTCTAACTTTCCTATCTCTTTCGACGGTTCTCTCGTCTCTCCTGTTGACAACATAAACATTCTTGGCCTTAACATAAACAAAAATGTTCTGGAAACCTCACATCACAACGGTTGCTATGGTGGCCTCAAAGAAACTGGGAGTTCTGTTTAGACTGCGAGATTTTTTTTCCTCTTCTCAGTTGCTCCAGCTATACAAGGGTCTCATCCGCCCTTGTATGGAGTACAGCTCTCATATCTGGGGGTGCTCAAGTTTCACCCGGCTTTTGGATAGGGTGGAGTCAAATGCCAAAAGGCTTGTAAACTGTCCTGTACTTTCTATTTCACTTGACCCTCTCTTGTGGCGCGATGTTGGTGCTTTTTCATCTTTTTCTATAGGTACCGTAGCGGCAAGTGCTCGAGGGAACTTTCCACCCGCGTACCACCACCTACGACGCCCACGAAGCACAAGGGTGCTGTGTCGGCACATGAGTTTTGTGTTGATATTAGTAACTCCAGACTTGTTCGCTGCGGTGCCTCCCTTCCCGCCACCTCTGTTCTGTAGATTCTCCTCCATCTTCTGTGTTTCCTACCAATTTATTCTCACTCACTTTAAAGCCTGCGTCTGTGCTCATCTGCGTAATTTGCGTTAGATGAATATCTGAGACGTTCAACGCCCCCTACTTGAATAGGCTCTGCCCGTGAAAGCGGCGGTGTGTCAAGTGAAAAAAAAATTGTGTTTGATTTATAGTGTTGGGAACCATGCTGAGAAGTGCAGTTTAAATTTTTCTTAAGAAGTTGTTTATAGATAGTAGATTGTGTGTTTCCTGTCGCTGAAGTTGTGTTGGGTAAGGGTTCGGAGGGTGTTTAGGTTTTCGTTGAGTTGTGGAGGATTTGATTGATGTGGGGGAAAACGTCATGTGGGTGTCGTAGGTAAGTCCTAGTATTTTTTTGGGTTTTGTTTAAAGGAAGAGGGTTGTTGTTTAGTGTTATTATGGGATGGAGGGAGGATTGATGACGGGTCAGGGGTTAAAAGGGTGATAGAGGACTTAAGGGGGGATGCAGTCATTCTGTTGGAGGTTAACCAATTTTCTAGTAAATGTAGATATTCTTGGGTATGTTGTGTGGCTGTGTTTACGTCTGGGTGTTGGGAGATAAGGCTGATGTCATCTGCATAAGTGATAAGTTTGGTGGAGTGGTGGATTGGGGTGTGCAGATCTGCAGGAAAGGTTAAATAAAAGAAGAGAGAATAGTCCCTGTTGGGACGCCGTGTTTTGTAATTTGATAGAATGGGAGAGGTTGTTTTTGGATAGGACTTTTGCAAAACGGTTGGTGAGGAAATTGGAAAGCCATTTTATTTTCATTATTTTTTAGAGGGGAATGGAGGATTTTTTGAATAAGGATGTGTGTGGGGACGGTGTCAAATGCTTTGTTTATGTCTATTACTGTGAGTATAGATCTGTGTAAGGTGGGATTATTAGCCATTAATGATGTGTTGTGTGAGGGAGGTGAGGGCTGTGGTTGTAGAATATTTGCTTTTAAATCAGCGTTGGTTGTCTAGGAGAGGAATAGATTGGGAAATTTTATTTAATATTAATTTCTCTAGCAATTTACTGATGGAGCAAAACAGAGAAATTGGGCGATAGGAGGAGGGGGAATTAGGGTCTTTTTTTGGTTTGAGTTTAGGAATTGTTTACCAGATTGGCGGAATTTAGTTAAGTTGCCAAGATTTATTGAAGATGTCTGTGATTAGGAGGATTGCGTTTTCTCCAAGGTGTTTTATGTGCATGTTGGATGTGGAGTCTGGGCCTGATTATGTTGAACTTTTGAGGGATTTAATGGTTTCTGTTATCATGATTGTTGTGAATGGGGGTAGGGGGTTGTGGTCTAATTTGAGTTTTCTGAGTTGTTGTTTTTTTTTGTTTTCCTATCGGTATCGTGTTATGGTTCCAAAATTAATGACACGTATGTTTAGCAAGACTGTCTGATTGTTGTTTTGGGGAAGGGAGGGATTTATTGGGTAAAGATGGGGGGATTCGTGGGATGGGGGGGATTGTTTCGTGAATTGTTTAAATTTTTGATAAGTTGCCAAGTTTTCTTATTGTATTTGCGCGAGATGTTTTGTTATAGGTATTCAGAAAATTTATTAGTAGTGTTGGTGGTTATGAGGTTAGAGATTTGGGTGTTTAGGTTTGTTGTTTGGTTAGAAATGTGAGGGGTATATGGATTGAGTTTTCGGAGGGAGTTTCTTTGCTTAATGGGTTGGCTGATATTGGGGTTGAGTTTGGGGTTGTGTGATTTTCTGTGTCCTTTGGGTATATGAAGGTTTACAGATTTGATGATTGTATATATATATATATATATATTATATATATAGTTTATTTATATATATTTAGTATATATATATATATATATATATATATATATATATATATATATATATATATATATATATATATATATAATTGATAAATATATATATATATATATATATATATATATTAAAAATTTTACATATAATTATTTAAACACTTCAAATCTTCATTAAACATTATTCCAACTTTTTATATTTATATTTAATTATTTCAAACAATAGATGGCTAAACAAGCAAACTAATCAAACAAACAAATAAACAAACGAACAAACAAACAAACAAACAAACAAACAAACAAACAAACAAACAAACAAATAAATACAATCAAACAAATAAACAAACATGTGTGGTTAGTTTTCCCCCACGATTCAAGAACGAATCTATAATACGTTGACTCCTCTCTAGTTACGAGCGATTTCACGTACGAGCAACTGGTTGGCGACCCAAATTTTAGTTTTCACATACATCAAAGTCTTCAGTAACGAATCGAAAAAAAGTAACTGGTGGTGGGGCCCAGAGGTTCGGAAGAGTTTGTGGACATACTTCGGTGTGTATAGTGTTTTATATACTTATTACCGTTAGTTGCAATCAAAATGACTCTTCCCAAAAAATGCGTCAAAGCTAAGAGGGGAGAAAAAGAAAGGAAAGAAAGCAATTACAATCTAAAACAAAGAAATTGTTCAGAAATATGAGTGGCGTTTGTTTAACCAACTTCAATACGTACAGCGTGTCGAAATCCGGCCAATCACGACAATTTTACCAACAAAAATATTTGTATAAAGAAGCTAGTGTTGCTAAAGAAGTTACTCAAATTAAAAAGGTCACGACCACCAGTGTTTGACGAGGTATAGAAGCTATTTTTTAGTGTAGGCGTGAAAGGCAGATAACAGGTGAAAGCTCCACTTTGTGAAAATGCTAAGGCTATAAATGAAGATCTCGTAAAAGATAAACCATAAGGGGTGATAATAGTGAAACATTTCGTGCTATAAGGGGTGGTTTCACACCTACAGCAATAACTGGGGTTTATAACCCAGCTTGGGTATGGTAAAGCACAAAGTGCTGATGAAAGGGCTGCCGAAAATGGTATACACAACTTCGAAGTGATAACACAGAGAAATAGTTTTTGTTCTCATCATGTTTTTAACTGTGATGTTTTCTAAAAGAAAGCCTAGGAAAACATACGTTACTCAGGAGGAGAAAAAAATGCCAAACCAGAAGCATATGAAGGATAATCTAACCTTATTGTTATTTGCTGACCCCAAGATGCTTCTCCTTTAGTTTATCACCATGAGACCCTATAGTGTTCAGAAACATAAAGTCAGCGAAGAATATGCCAGGAATTATCCGGTGAGTTCAAGCAAAAGCCTTGATAATTAGATTATTTTCTTGAGTGATCAGAGATTTTCTGTCCTACCATTAAAAATTATCTAGAGAACAAAAGGCATGCCACTCAAAATCTATTCATCATATAGGGCAATGTTTCTGATCACTCCAAGAAACTTGGGAGAAGAGCTGGCTGAAGAATTTTACGACTCACAGTAGAGTTCCTCCCATCTAATAAAACCCTTTACTGCAGCCTAAGACCAGCAGATTATAGCTAACGTCATGAAACTATACACCAAGGAACTTCTTCCAGAAGTGCTTCCCAGATGGGATCAGATTTTGATCGAACCCTACAGAGTTCTGGAAGGAACGTTACAACATCCTTTCCTGTGTGGGGTTAATATAGAAATCCTGTGGGGAAAATGTTCCTCTCTTCTAAGGACACTGGGGATCTGCAATGAAGAAAGTGACGTAAAAATTATAAAGTGGAGAGACGTGGAAAGCTTCTTAGAGAAACTGAGCCTGAGCCTGAGCCCGAGCCTGAGCCTCGTGAGCCTGAGCCTGAGCCTCCCGAGCCTGAGCCTGAGCCTGAGCCTGAGCCTGGGAGCCGAGCCCGAGCCTCAAACTATTCATGTGGTTGATGACATTGGTCATCATCCTATAGCTGATTCCATAGGCTTGCAGGTAAAGAGGGGGATGTTGAGGAACTGGTGGAGGAACACTCAGATGAATTGTCTACAGAGGGACTTCGTGCGAACTTCTGGTTGAGCAACAGAGAATGGTAGTTGAGGAGCTTGAAGAGGAAGGAAGGATCAACAATTGCGTAGCAAAATTTTCTGAAATAAAGGAAATCCTGATAAATGGACATAGCTACAAACAATTGTAGACAATACCCACCCAGACCGATTTAGCAAAATGTTGTGCATTCACCTGTTTATTGGACAATGCTCAGCTGTAAAGCTGTCAAACAGCTTGAGGAAAAAGACAGAAACAGACAACGTTATATCATTTTTAGTTCCGAAAGTTGAGAACTAGTGAGCCAGAAGCAGGTCCTAGTGGGCCAAAGACTCCCAAGGAGAGACACTAGAAAGCAAAATGACTGATGTTTTTATGGGGAATGAACTCTCCTTCCAATCATAACCACTTTCATTTGATCCTCCCCTCCCTCCTTCCTGCAAGTCAAACATGTCAATTTAAATGGTTAATACAGTATAAAAATTGTTGTTTCTCAGTAGGCTAGGCAATATTTTATAACTTTATGTGAGTACCCTTTGGTGAGTACCTCTAGGAAAATTATTGGTGTTTCTGTTAAATTATGCACATTATAGGACCCTTTTATTGTGAAAGA